>VZUI01044218.1:0-19913 GCA_013401135.1 Cettia cetti
AACACCCATTCCCTGTCTCCTTGTGCCAATGAGGTAGGAGGTAGAGCTGGCAAGGAGGGACGGGTGGGGGGAAGGTGTTTTTTAAAGGGTTTGTTTTACTTCTCTTTATCCTGCTCTGATTTTGTTAGTAGTAAGCTCACTTCCTATCTGTAAGTGGAGCCTGTTTTGCCTGTGATGGTATTTGATGCATGAACTCTCCTGGTCCTAACCACAATCCATGAACCCTTCATAAATTTTTTCTCCGCTGTCCAGCTGCATAAGTTAGCACCTTTATGGGTGCTTGGCATCGGTCCAGCATCAACCTATGACACAATCTTAAAAACACAGTATTATCTTCTCTTTACTGTATCACCTAATAATCACAGACTAATCAGCACTTGAATTAAGGGGCTGGATCTTTAGTGTTGGATCTTTAATGCTTACAGATTTTTAAGTAGATCTCTCAATCCCTTGAGTTCAATGTTGACCACAAGAACAAGAAAGATTTCCCCATCAGCTGTGGCTCATGCAGCCCCTGATCGAGTAATTAGACCACAAAGATTTATTTAAGATTTTTACTTTTATTGGCACTAGGAATTCCCATTTCAAATATAATAAATAATTTTTAAAAAATTGAATAAATATTATTAGATACAAAAACTTTTAAGTATACCAGAGTAATAATATAATAATGAAAAAGCATTAAAAATTAAGTTTCAAACTTAAAAGCATAGCAAGTATGTAGAACAAATGTCTTAGTCAATATCTATTTTAACATTAAAATACTGTAATTGACCATAAACACTCAGTCAATCCACTGCAAAACTAAATTCTATCTACCTCAAGAGCTTCTTCAGAGATGCTAAAGCTTGAAAAAATAGATCTATTTAAACTAGTTTAAAAGTTCACCTCAAACAAAGCAAATTAATAATGAAGGTACTGTTATGGAATTTCTAATATTATAGAAACAAGTCAAAGCTCTTCTCAGCAAGGTTAACTACCCAAATTATCCAAGCAGCGCTGCTTTGGAAACTGCACTTTGGCAGCAGCATCAAGCTCCCCTGAGAGTTACTTCCTTCTGAGCATGTGAAACTTTGCAAAACTGTGGAAAACATACAGTCTTAAGGAGCTTTTCAATTGTACACCTACAGGTATTATCATGTTAATTACATTTATAATTACAGAATAAAACTGATACCAATTCCAAAGCAAAAAACCATATAGTCTATGCAAGGAAATCAATGCATCATAGAATCCAAGCTCACCTTTTAAGGACAGGAGCTGTTTCTTTAAGGAAATTTATCAGCACCAGGCTCTAAAAAAAGTTGCTTCTTTATGGAAATTTAATAGCACCAGGCTCTAAAAAAAAATCATTTTGCGAAGATACAAAAAAATGTATCTTCATTTAAAGTGTTTTTAACAACCCATTTATGTTTATCATTGCTAAAAAGTGCAAAAACATATAATGATATACATAAAATAAGCCCATTTCCTCTGTAAGCCAGATTTTACTTGTTTTCTTCCAGTTTACTTTCAGTGGAAATTGAAAGCCCTTTGTGTCTAGTATGTAATTTTTCGGACAGGAATTACAGTTTTAAATGAAGACCTTAAAAAGTGTTCAGTTTTCAGCTTTAAAAAAACCCCTAGCTTGACGTTAAAGTTCATCTTATGTTAGCCACTATTTCAAATGTCTAACTAGGCAGCAGTTTGTTAAGTTTGCTAGAATAATTATATATAAAGCCAGGTAGTAGGGTGACAACCGCTGACTTACAATTAATTTTAATGAAAACAGGGAAATATTTGTTCTATATCAGATTAAATTAATGCAACATAGTACTGGTCCAAGGTGTAAAAAGTATTGTGTAGCATCATGTGTCCTACACAACCTTTTTGAATATATGACCTTTAAGTTGCTGAAGGTTGCCTCAGAATTTGGCTCAGTTCAGGCAAAACATCTGTTCCCTTTGCAGGTATACTGTAAGGACTTTTTTCTCAGTTGGATTTAGAGCACAGCAAGTGAGCCCTTTTCTGACCGATCATATACACCTCAGCATTTGTAAATCAAGCTCTGGGCTGACAACAGCAGGTCCACAATCCGTCACCCTTTCTCAGCTAGCAAGGCCATTTGACTGCTGTGAGAACTGCTCTTATCATGTCATCAAATCAAAGCATGTTGAGAAGAGGGAATGCAAGAGGCATCTGCAGAATTCCCACAATGTAGTGACTTTGGAACATTGACAGATGCATCTGTCATTTTATACCTTCAACTAACCTGCTGTCCGCTGGCCTGACATAGCAAAGCTGTCCAAGAGTAACTCCAGCTCTCTCATGTTGTTTTCATACGTCTCTGTTAGAAAGACCTGGTGTTTCTTGGCCTTTATTTGACAGCAGGAAAAGACAAGACAAGAGGGGGCAGAGAAAGAACACATTAAAATAAGTAAACAGAAGAAATACACATCACAATGATATACTTGTTCCTCTTTAAATTTCAATTTCTGTTGTATTTCTTTTTATGTCTTTTTTCAGCTAAGAGACCTAACATGACATAACAAATAAGAACCATGTAACACACAATATAAAACTAAAGAATTTCAAAAAAGCAAAAGATGGTTGTACGAAAACTTAGTCTTCATCACCTTCTGCTTTAGAATATCTCAATAGACAATAAATTCTGTCCATCTATGCAAGCAGTGAGATCTATTGTTACAACCGACAAGGGCATCCAGAAAGACACCAAACTACTGGCAGACAGGCTAGAAATCCATGATCTGGCACTCAGTCAAATCCCACACCTATTCTCATTGCAAATCTGCCTAGATAGGGATTTCTTCAATACCAAAAATTCATCCTTATGCATGGAACATAAAGCTACAGAATTCTTAGACCCTATCACTGAATTTTCTTAAAGAAAGCTGTTCACTAAGTGCAGTCTGTTCTTCAAACCAAGACACCAAATTTTTCGAAGCCAGAAAAGTTCTACAGCAGATTTTTTTAATCACTACAGCAGAAAGGTTATACCAAATCATTCCTGCAATTTATATCTGATATTATAATCTGCAGTTTTCAAAGACATGCATCCATAATTACATAAAAGACCAAGGTCCTTTTGAGTATATGTAGTTTTGACTTCTCAAGGAAATGTATGATTTTAGCTGCTGACTGACAAAAAGTAGTATACCTCAGCAATATAGAAAATCCAAAAGCAGCAAAAATAAATGAAAACCAACCACCCCTACCCCCCACCCCAATTCAAGATGAAACTAGACTTAAATAACTTCATGATTTTCTTATGACAAAGGTTACGGTCCAAGATGTCCCATGACTTTTAACTGCTCAATTTATTTCCATTCTAAATTGTAACACATATTCACATGATTTCCATTTCTACTTAGTAATGGAAAGTTAACCTTTTTTACTGAGCAAAATTCTACTGGTTTTTATCATATCTAGTAGCTGTTGCTTTAGTTATGCTTTACTGCATGCCAAAGAACCAAGGAAATGTCTTATGTGTGGGAAACATCCTCCCCAGGAAAACTGCTACATAGTGGTAGCATATAACTGTCAGGATAAAAAAAAACAAGAAATGCATTTAATTCTCTGCAGTCTTCTTCACTATTCAGTTTAAATATTTTATAAATTTGCTTTACTCTTTCAATTTTAATTATATGTACTGTATATCAACTAATATATTATTCATATGTGTATTTCAGTGTTAGGTCCCCTGTAGCATTTACATGCTTTTCCTTGTGTGAGAGTTTGTACTACACTTCATAAAGAATTTCCAAATCATTTCTATATATTGAAAAATAACCAAGGTTTAATTCCTTCTCCATAAACTTATTGATATCAATAGAACTTCTAAATGTTGAGATTCAGTAAAAATATTTTATGGATTGCAAGCACATTGAAGTAATTTACTCTCATGTACTGACATCATCTCAAAGACCTCACAAATTAAAAACAAGAAAATATAAAAATACGAGAACATCACAATAAAATAAGTACTCTTTTTACATAAAATACTCCAGCACAGAGAAGGTGAGACTAAATCTCCACAGAAAAACATTTTCCTATGAAAGAGTCAAATGTGAGGATTTTTTTCAATCTTCTCAATCCAATTTTTCCATTTTGTTTAGTTAATTTACCATAATTTAGTCAGTGTGTGCCAGTCTATTCAGCCTTCACCATGTCTCTGTGCTTCATTTGCTAACTGCATCTACACTTCCTAAGTCAATTTTAGTCCCTTTTTCAATAGCAATAAAGATCAAAAGGAAATGACTTACACTAGGATTAGCCAGTCTGTCTACACTTGAACTGCAAAATATTTAGTATCTTTTCCTTTCTAACTTTTATTTTCAATCACTGTCCTCCTTATCAGAAATTGAAGGAAAAAAACCCTGTAAATTACACTGCTAAAAATCCAGGCACAGTCCAAAAGGATCTATTATTGATCTGATTTCTTATGTCTGACAGTTATCTAATAAGAATGTATACAGTCATAAAGTCATGAATTTAAGCTGACAGGACCTGTGGAGGTCATCTGGTCCAATTCCCCACTCAGAGCATGGTATGGTTTAAGTCAGGTTAGGCAGCTCTGAAATTGTTCAGTCAAGTTTTGAGTATGGTCAAAGATGACGTTTCAATAAACCCTCCAGGCAACCTATTCCAATATCTCACAATCCACACTGTGAAGTTTTCTGTTTTCCCTTACAGGAAATTACAACTTCCCTGTTTCCTCTTATACTTCTAATGCACAGATCTAAGAGGAGCGTACCTCCATCTCTCCACAAGCACTCAGCCGATAGTTTACAGCAGTAGCTATTATCTCCTTAGTTTTCTTCAGTCTGAACAAACACAGGATGTATAATGCCTTGCATTGAAAAGGAAAATGGAGTGCACGAGTATAGAGTGAAACACAATCAATTGCAGCTGACAGATTCAACTGTTTCAGGAGATGTGATTGCAGTCCTTCTCAAGAACTCCATCAACATGTTTTGCCATTCCTGTAGAACCGCTGGAGAAGTACAGGTGTAATTGTTTCCTAGGCTATTTCAAAAGGGAAATCAGTTGATAAAATTGCTAAAGCGTTTACATAAAGATTGTTTGCTTCACAAATCACATTACTAGAAACAGGTGGAAGAATATTTGTAAAGTCTTCTGCTGACTCTGCTTGACTTTCTGTACATGAGAATGGACCATTCTTGACCTAGACAGTGATCCTTGAAAACAACCTTGAAAATCAAAGGCAAGGTCTGTATGGATATGCAGGGAACTCCTGAATAAATCCAAGTATTAATAGGAAGCATAGAGAAGGTTGTTCAGACACAGCAAACTTGGAAAAATACAGATATATTAAAGCCTAGAGGGATATGTTTAGGAATGCCAAAATCCACCTAAAGTTGAATCTGGCATGGGATGTGAAGAGCAACAGAAAGATTTCTGAAGCACATCACCTGCAAAAGAAGGACTAGACAAAATGTGGACCCACTGCTAATGAGGCAGTGATCTGGTGACTAGGAGAAAGAAAAAGCCTTCTCACTGCTTTTTTTCACTGCAGTCTTCACTGGAAGAACCTGCCCTTGGGAATTCCAGGTCTCTGAGATCAGTGACATTTCCATGAACACTTGAGAACTTAAAATTCTCAAAATATACTAGAAGTATTTCCCATATTCCCCAAAGACAATTCCCTTTTCCACAATATATTCCAAACTGAAAGCTAAAAAACTAATAACACGGGAGAAAAGTCATAATTTCGGAACGCAGAACATATGCTGAATTTTAGAATATTAAATGCTTTCTTGAAACAAACTTCATATCCTTAAAAAAGGCTCCTATTATCATAAAACAACTCTTGAAGGCAAAGAAAATGTAGAAAATATATTTGGCAACATATTTATTTAATCACCAATTTCAAAACACAATTGAACTTTGAAAGAATAAAGAGAAGCCAAACATTTTTCATTAAAAATACTGTAGACTCCAATGAGGAGAAAATCTTTTTTCCAAATACTTTCGGTTCTTATCTGTAAGGATAACTTCAACTGTTTGGAAAACCGACTGCTATAAAATTCTTCCACTCACTGTCAGGCTCGTCTTAATCTTCCAGAAGGGTATTTGTATTTATCTGGACAAGTTTCTACTACCTTGGTTGTAGACATATTTTCCTTAACTACCACTATTTGATTTTTGTTCCTGTTCCCATACAGAAATGATGTCCCATTGTTTTTCCAGCATTTTGCAAAAGCCATGGTTGACTAAAATAAATGTAAACTCTATGCACAGTTCCAGGACAGCCCACAGAACCTGATGCTGCAAATGTGCATCTCTATCTCAAGTTCAATAACTTTTAAAAAATAAAGATGTGGGCAGGACTTTGAGGCCTTACCTTACCAAAACCACTGCAGCATATGCAGGGAGTTGGGGTCCAGCTGTACAATAAACTGCCTTAATTCCTGAGGAACTTTCTCTCCTTTTTTACAGTTACAAGGCGTTCCTGCGGGGCTCTCTTGCACTAATGGACTAATTAACCCACTCAGTCTGCAGTACAAATTCCAACTGGTGATGGCAGAGTAAGAGCCAAATCCAGAACTATCCACATAGCCACCATGAGGCAGCATGTTCAGATGCTCCCTTAAAAGTGCTTATGTAAAATCTGTACAAAAGTATCAGAATGTTTACCAGGCATGACCTTGGGGGCAGCAAATCAAAGCATTTACAGAAATACAAAAGACAGGTCCACATTTCACAAAACACAGGTTTTACTCAAGTGATGCCCTGTAAAACAGAAAAGTGGCACAAATTTTTCAGCACATAGGCATAAACTGTATTATAAAAAACAGAAGAAAACAAAAATGTCACTGAAAATCTCTCCTTGGACTACTATTAATTTTTGCTCAAATTATCAAACTATTGAATACTTCTGTTATTTTCTTTTATTGGCTGGAATATTCAAAAATCTATAGAAGAGTCCGGCCACATGTAAATTAAATACAATCTCTTAATAAATTTAGTATCGCAGACTTACAAATTAATCAAAATGCTAAAGTTTTATTGGAACCATTCTTACCCCGTAAAAAGAGATTTTTAACATGTTTTGTTGGGAGAGAATGTTATGAAGTATCTCTTTGGGTTTTGAGAATTTTTTTTTTTCCAAGTCAGAAAAATTTTTGAGAACTGCAACTTTAAATTTTAGATGCCTGTCTTCCAACACCAGGACATCACAGCTTGAGTGACCTCTGCACTTCTCAGATAAATTACAAAATTAGTTTGTTTGCAGAAGATCATTTCAGCATATGCTTCAGACTAACTAGTCCTCTTACATTAGCACAATAATAGAAGTAACATCTGGGAAAAAACACTCCCTCCCCCATGATAAGGCCAGAAAAAAACAATCAAGGTAAAACAACACTTAACAATCATTAGCACAAAATTAATTAAGAGTGTGTATCAGGACTGGGATATTTTTTTTTTTTAACTGAAAGAAACTGTCCACATTAAATTTCCTAGATGACATTTACATCTTTGCCACTGTATACCAGTTTCTACTCCACAGAAGTTGTAGAACAGAATCATAATCCTCAGGGTGCTTCATTGTCTGTTCAAGCAATACCTAGGCAACTTCTGTTAAAGAACAATGCTTAATGCGTACGACCTGGAACTAGATTGTCACGTATTTCTGTTCTGGCATTCAGTGTACATTAACCTACAAGGCTTTTATGGACAGCTGAGACACAAGCAGAGCATGACTTCAGGCATGGCTGTAAGAGAAAGTTTCACATGCAATAGGGGAAAAGACAAGCTGTGTGCAATCTATTACAGAACTTACATACAAATTATGCTAGTTCTGATAGAGTCTATAGAAAGGGGTGGAAATGAATAGACACGTCTTCCAAATTAAAGGAATATACACTAAGATACAATGTTTTAATTATTTCACTTTCTTAATATGCATTCTGGTGAACTGGCAAGTTTGCCAAAGTTCAATTTGCATTTCTCAGAAAATAAAGGTTTAACATCTCCTGCTTGTCTCATACTAAGATCAGCCACCACGAGGTATTAGAAATATAAATATCCTGAGTAATTTAAAACTCCTAAAGATATCTCTTATTTTTTCCATGGGGCAGGAATGCAGCTGGGGCTATTTCAATTTAAAACAAGTGTTAAATCACCATGGCCATTCCTCTAAATTCCTATTCTTGAAACTAAAAGTTTCTAGAAACCCTAGCTAGAAATAATGACAAGCTTGAGACTAATTTCCTCAAGTAAACATAATGTAAATACTGAGAGCTTTCTCATGCTGAGCATTCATAAGCAATTTTGTTTTATAGTAACAGATCCTATCACATATGACCCATGAAAGTTTCTGGCAAACTTCTGCCACATGCTGACACTTGAAATTACAAGCAGAATAAGTACTTTACTGTACATTCAACTGATACATTAAGGAAAAAAGAGCACTTTTTCATATAAAGTTTCAAAATAATGTACTTTTTTTTTATCTTACAAATATTTTACAAACAGAAACATTAACTTGTATGTTAGCATTACCGTAAGAAACTAAAGATTACCAGACTGAAGTGGAAAATATGTATTCAGGATGTCTAATAATAGTACAAAATATAAGAAAGTAATTAACAGATCAAGAAAGCAGGAGGTGGAAAGAAAGGGAAGAGAATGCACTGACAATTTCATACAATTTCAGTGTAAGTAAAGGGAAGCCTAATAACAGTATATTGAATGTTATTTATACTTAGTTCTGCTATAGCCTTCTGCTTTTTGATTTTGGAAAGAAAAATAACAAAAAAGCTGTCTATACTGTCTATACTGAGTAAACAAGACCACACACAGACACTCCTACTTCTCAACCAAATAATGAAAGTCTTCAGGAAAAATACAAAGCCATCAAACGTGATAAAAATCTAATCCCACAAGGGACCACTAATACAAGTCTTCAGAAAATGAGTATTTTTATTACCTGTTCAAGACAGTCTTGTGGCTTGAAATCATTCCAGTAAAACAATTTTTTAAAAATGCTATATGAATAAGACAGTTCTTTCAAGTGGGGCAATCTGTTTGCTTTTACTTTCAGTAACACAATGTTCATTTTGAGTATGCCATTTAATACTGTTGTCATTACCAAAAAATCTTAAGTATGAATAGAACTTCGTCCTGAATTCTTGTCAGGTATAACATACATTTTACTATAGAATTTTTCTTTGTATTCTTTTTGTGCCTGATAAAATTATTTTTTCAGGTTCACTAAGACAGCAAATGTCTTTTAATACTCCAGTGCTTGCATTGAAGAAGCTGTGTCCTCCCAAAGGAAAAAAAGGTTTTTAAATTTTATTTTTCTTCAATTTATTAGTAATCAATCTACTTGGGAAGTGGATAACACTAAAACAATGTATGGAAAAACTTCATCAGATAAAGAGGAGACATCAACAAATTTGGAGACTCTCTGATGCAGATCTCTGCTCCAATATACTGAATAGCATAATACCTGCCAGTAGCAGGGAAGAGATCATGGTAATCCACACTCATAGGTCCAAGAAAAGGCAGGAACAGAAATTTATAAGCTTAGAGAAAAAAATTGGTTAAGTATAGAAATACTGTAAATGCTACTATAAAATAAAGAGAAATAAGATTTTCTAGATCATAGAATCATAGAAGATTTTAGCTGGGAAGGAAACTTAAAATTCATGTACTTCTAATGCTAGACCAGGTTGCTCAGAGCGCCATTGAACCCAGCCTTGAACTCTTCCAAGGAAAGGGTATCTCCAACTTCTATGTTATGAGAACAACCTGTTTAAGTGCCTCACAACTCTCACAATAAAGTTTTCCAAATATATGATGAAAACCTTCTTTCAGTTTGGTGCCATTCCCCTTGTCCTATCACATGCCCTTCTGAAAAGTCTCTTGTAAGCACCTTTCTTGTACTGGAAGGTTACAATTAGGCCATCCCAAAGCCTTCTCCAGGCTGCCTATAGCAGAGCTGCTCCATTCCTGTGCTATCTTGGTGGCCTCCTCTGGACATGCTCCAAATTGTCCATGTATTTCCTGTGCTGGGCACCCCAGAGCTGGATGCAGCACTGCAGGTGGGGGTCTCACCAGAGCAGAGCAGAGCAGAGCAGAGCAGAGGGTTAGAATCCCTCCCCTGCCCTGCTGGCCAGGCTGCTTTAGATGCAGCCCAGGACATATTTGGCTTTCTATCTCTCATCAGGGTCAGGTCCAGCCTCTCATCCCCTAGCACCCCCAAGCCCTTCTGGGCCAGGCTGCTCCCCATCTGCTCATCCCCCAGCCTGTGTTGACACCAGGGGTTGCCCTGACCCAGATGCAGCACCTTGCACTTGGTCTTGATAAATGAGATTTTCATGGGCCCACTTCTCCAGTTTGTCTAGGTCTTTCTGGATGGCATCCTGTCCTTCAGGTGTGTGAACCGCACCACTCAGCTCAATGTCATCAGCGAATTTGCTGAGGGTGCATTTCTATCCCTTCATCTATGTCATTAATGAAGATATCCTAAGCTTTTTGCTTTTACCCTCCTGCTATTAAAGAGGACAGCAAAACTGATATTCAAAGTTGGGGTGTGTAGAGACAGTGGGAAGGCACCAACTGGTCATATAAAAGAAAAAATATTTCAGAAAATAATCCTGTAAAATACATCCAATATGACAAGTGCACACCAAACAAAAAAACCCCAGCCAACTAAGAAATTTGTCACCTTCAAAGAAGACATTTTCAAACAATTTTTGCAGTCAAATGCTTACACTAAAAACATTATGTGAAATAGAAATATGCAAGTCTACAGTGGTAACTAATCAAGCTGGAGGAAAAAAAGCTTGGATAGGAAGATAGAACATTCTTCACACAAAATCTTAATCCATATCCACAAATTGCCTTCTTCATTAGGAATGCAAAGACTAGTTACACTTGACTCATTGTCATACTTTCAAAATAGTTGTTTTCTACAAATAACTCCTTAATTAAATACTTAAAATGCATTTTGGAATTAGCTTCTCCCGGATCTTATCTATATTTACTCTTGTTTTGCAGAACAAAGTAATATAAATAAAAATCAGAGTAATGCAAAGTCAGATTTATTCCACAGCTCAGCACAGCAAATGCAGATTATGTTCAGAGTATGTTTAAAAAAACCTAAACAAGTGCCATAGGCTATTTGTCTTACCATTGCAAGTTCGCTCTGTAACTCTCTGCAGCTTTTTTCAGCATTCCTTAGTCTAGCAGAGAGGTCTATAATTACCTTCTTCTTTTCCTCAATCACTTCTTTCATTTGATTGTTTGAGGAGAAACACTCTCTTTCTAATCTGGAAAGTTTCAACATTAAAACATTTTAATCAAAAATACTTATGTCAAGTATTCTACATATTTTTAAAAGATAATCTGGGTATCACATCATGTTAGCACATCATATGACTTCTGAAGATGTTTGCCTCATTTTTTTTAAGTGAAGAAACTTATATATTCCTTCTAGGAAAAACTTTCCCATTATGGTTATGTTCTTTTCCCTTATCAAGGCTTATGTTAGACTTCCAGGCATAAATTAATCATAAATTTGATCATTTGGATATGGACTCCAGATTACATGTAATAAACAGAAGTCATCATATTTAATTAACACATTAGTTCTCTTCAGAAAGACATCACATCTTGCTTCATCAACACTGATTTCAAGTACAAAGCCTGGTCCTTGATTTTCCACATACCTGACTATATTGTTACCCTGGTTCTGGCCAGAACACAGTTAATTCTTGCAGTAGCCAGGAGTGAGTATGGCTAGGACCTGGAGGTTATTCTTTACGACCTCACGTCATTTTCAGGGGACAGGGGAAAGGCTAGTGTGGCAGAGGGACTGGTTATGGCTGGAGGTTTCCACAGTGTGCAACCACAGGTGAATCAATCACTTTTTTTTCTTGTGCACTCTGTAATTACTATTGTTGCTGTTACAGTTCATTGTTTTATTTTATCGTTGTTTTCAGTAAACTGTCCTTATCTCAACCTATGAGCTTTACTTTTTGTGACTCCAATTCTCCTCTCCAGCCTGTCACAGAAGGAGGAAGAAGAGGAGGGGGGAATGATCAAGTAGCACATGGTTGGGAGTGTTTCTGTAAGAACACTAAATTGGGAAATACCATTCTTAAATCATGACAATTCTACTCAGAATAGCATGATTTCAGTAGCAGACAATTCAGAATTTCAAATGGTTCTTGTACATCAGTCCTTCTCGTATTCAAGAAAATAAATATATAGAAAGTCTGGCATGGATAAAAAAGGTGAGTCATGAGAAAACTACAAGACCGAACAACACCAAATAGGAAACAGAGCCAGGGACAGGAAGACAAGGAAAAATTTTGAAGGATTGCCTAAGTATATAGGGATGGAAAGGAGGTGACTCAGAAAAGACAGCTAGAATTAACATTCACAAAAGATGACAAAGATGAGATGGGATTTTACCACTGTTACAGTTAGGAAAGAAAACATTAACAGACTTCTACAGAAAATAGCTATTTTATCAACAGCAGAGAGGGAAGGTCACCATACTCCCTGCCTTTTTGTCCTCCATTTTCCCTGACAGGGGATAAGGTCTACTCCCAAGCCTCTATGGTCAGTAAAAGGACACAAAAAGGAGAAAAACTGCTAACATTAGGTGAGGATTGAGTCTGAGATGACCTGTGAGAATTCAACCCATAGAATTTAACGTGTCAGCTCATCTACACTCAAAGGCTCTGATAAAGGTGGCCAATGTCAAAGTGACATTGCTTATTATCATCATGAAAGGTCACAAAAATTGGGGGAGGTCCTTGGCAAATGAAGAAAGGCAAATATCACACTTGTATTTGGCAAAGGTCAAAAGAAAAAGCCAATGAACTATAAACCACTGAGATTCATTTCAGCCCTGGAAGGTTATGAAGCAAATCCTTCTAGAACCATTTTCTGGGCTCATGAAAGAGACAAAGGTGATCAGGAACACTTAGGGAGGATTTACCAAAGCTTAACCATAGCTGACCAACACATGATAAAATTAGAAGGGCTGTAAGCAGAAGGGGGGCAAGTAGATCAAATATAACTCTTTTTTTGCAAGGATTTTAGCACTTTCTCACACAATATTTTTATAGCTATTACAACTTAAGTCTACTTATGTGAATTATAACATTGATAAAAGCAGCTTGATAGTAAAGCCCAGATGGTAGTAGCTGGAATGGCTGTAATACTGTAGAGCTCTGTATAAGATCTGTTGATCAGCTTCATCCATCACCTGGAATAAGCCAAGAGTACCATCTCATAATACCTGCAGTGAACAGTGAACTTGGTGTGGGTAGATCATGACACAATAAGATTGATAAACTCAACAGAAGAGCTGCCATTCTCTAGTCATGGAGAAAGAACAGGCCAGAATGAACCTCTGAGATTCAATAAGGACATGTGCAAAGACCTAAATTTAGGAAGAAAGACCACCCTAAACTGATGTGGCTCGTAACTGCCAGGGTAGAAACTATGTTCAAAAGGAACCTGGTTGGGGTGGGCCAAGTTGGGGTGGGCCAAGGGAATGGTCACCACCATAGTCAGCAGCAGAAATACATATAAGAACTGAGGAAACTTGGTACATTCAAACTGGAGAAGAGATAACTCCATGGTGTATAACAGGCCTTCCAGTATCTAAAAGGAATTTATCAAGGAAATGCAGTTGATACTTCATGGCAGTGGTTGTCTACAAGACAAGTACTGAATCCAAAGAGGTTCAGACAAGGAGAAATGTTTTCCAACTGTATGGAACGGGTTACCAGAGAGGTTGTGCCATCTCCATTCTCCACATTTTCAAGACCTAGCTGGATGAAACCCTGAAGAGCCTGATCTCAAAACTTATATTGGCTTAGAGCAGCAGGTTGGACTACAGATCTCCTGCAGTGCCTTTCAATTGGAACTATTCTTTGATGTAGCTCTCAGCAGTAGAAACATCCAGGTGTCGCTCATCTCTTTGTTTCTTCTCCTAGCACTTCTGTCTCCCTAGAACTGAAAGTAGTGCAAAGGGCTCAAAGTTCTTCCAATTTTGAAGCTTTTGAATCAATATTGTCACTTCAGGAGTTTTAATTCATTTTTTAAAGATTATTGTATCTTTTTAGCTGAAGGACTACTTCAGCAGTCCTGCAAATACTTATGTGCTTCTGCAAAAGCTTGGCTGATTTTTTGCTGTAGCTGCAGATGTTTACTTCTTATTCTTCAAAACCTGCCTGTTTCAGTCCCCTAAAGTAGTGTCTACTTGCACAGATTTAAGAAACACAGCAAAAGCAGTTCCAAATTATTCTATGTCATGTTCTCACTCTTCATGAAAAGTAAATTCACAGAGACCCAAATCCCATGTTGCTTCCAATTTACATAGTGCTACTGGGTTCAGAGCTAATTAATAAATTATGCAACCCAGAAAAGCCTGTTTGCTTGGTTTCAGTTATTATAAATACTTTTTTTTTCTGAGAAAACGAATTCTTACAGCATATAGCTTCCAACTTTGGCATTATTTACCTACATCAAGTCCAGCTAAAGAGACATACAAGTGCTCTAGCACAACAGATGAAAAATCTCTAAGACTTTCATTTGTCTAAGGTTTAAAGACAAACTCATGCAAGTCCTCCAGAAAAAGAGAAAATATGTCTGGTGCCAAACTATGTCTTAAAAGAAAAAGCCAAGATCCTGACATTGTCTGAAGTCCAAGGACCAGACCCTTCAAAGGTAAGTAGATCAAAGGCTGTTGTATTCTCTCAGAAGGTGTCCAGTGAAAGCAATCACTGATATTCACCAATGTTACTGACACTTGTATGCTTCAAAGAATAAAAAAGGCCACAGGAAACAGATGAGGCAGTACCTGCCCAGCCCATGTAATTACCTCAAGGGAACTGAGTAGACTGATGTCCACCTCAGAAAAACCTTGATCTTTGCTACTTATCTTAATAGAGGTCTGGAAATTTAGGTGTCTGGACTAACAGAATTGTGAGGATAGGCTGTTCATGTTTCGTCAACATTTCTTTAAAAAATTACCTGCAGTTTTAACTGTATTTTAACTGTCTTCACTTTCATGGAAAGGTTTGCATTCTCTCTCTGAAATCACAGAAGACAATTTGCTTTCAAAAAACTCAGATAGCAGAAGCTGCTAGAAGTAATTGCCTGAACCAACACATGATTGTAAGCAGTGAAAAGCACTGTTTGGCTATTAGACAATATTTATCTCATATTCAATTAACACAGAGAACAGATGCCTCAAGCAGGCATAAATTCTGTTTTATCCCACAAAACCTTTAGAACAGGGCAAATTGCCTTCCTGAAAAAGAAACACTGAACGTAATTGTACTGTTTAGAGTAAAAAGGGAAGGCTTTTTAAGGTTCATCTTGCATTTTAGTAACACAAGTATTTACTTCTCAGTAAGCACTACTATGGAAATTCCTAAGGCAATTGGTACCATATCTGTAAAAACTCTATTCCATAGTCTTAAGCACAAAAAATATACTTATTCAGATATTTCCTGAAGTAATTCCAAAAAAAAGAAATACACTCTCTAAAAAACAATTCAGCAAACAATACAATTCAGCATCTAACTATTATGCTGGTCCAAATAATCTAATAAAGAAAAATATCTTTAAGAGTGAAAGCTACTATTTATAGAGGCTCATGTTTTTAATCAAATTTAATAATCTAAAAATTTAAAAACAAATCTTGTTTTAAGACTTGTAAAATTCTAATGGTTTGGAAAAACCCTCCAAACAGATGTTTAAGTTACATTAAAAATGCTGCTAATTAGCTAATATTTTATTATCATCTATTGGTTCCCAGAACACATTCATACTAACAGCTCCCTCACTGATTACAAAAAGCCATGTTATGGCAGCCGTGTTGACAAGACAGAATAGTTTTTTCTAGACTGAAAACTACAATGGCTTAAGAAGCATTAGTCAAAAAAACCCTCCAAACTAAAAAGCCCATGTTTCACTGAGGATAATTAATTTTTCTGGCCTAATGTCAATACAAAGAGAAACTGGAATATTAGGTCTTGGAACAAGTGAAAAAATGGTTCAAGAACAAACACTGGAAGAACATTAGCTCAAGAAAACTTTTGTAACATGAAGTTTTCTGTATTTTCTGGACCATTCAAATATGGGAAGCGGCCAGAGGGAAAAGAAAAAACTCACTACACCAAATTAAAAACTAAGAAAACCAAACCAAGATGAAAAAAAAAGAACCACAGTCCATTATACTCTATAAGAATAAAAAGAAAAAACAGACAGTAAAAGTAGCCTGTTATGCAAAACTACTGATCAAACAACCAATCCTCAAAAAGGGCTGGTTTGCAAACACAGGAGCTTTTTTGAAACAAAACATAAAAATGGAATAAAATGGCAAATCAATAGTGCCTTCTCCAGCTTAAGAAAAGGCAAAGAACTTACTATCAGTATAGTGTCATGCATTAACTGACAGAGAACCCATGCTCACAGCAGAAACAACCAGGCAGGATGAGATTACAGTTTAATTAACTGATGTTGTTTTACAACTGTAGAGAATCTTGAAATATACTTACTCTGTTTCACAACTGTGAAGACTGCAGTCTTCCTGAAGAATCATTTTAGATTACTATCATAATGTATTTCACAAATTTTTATCATAAAAATTATATATTTTTCTTTGAGAAAGAAGTTTTCACTTTGTAATGTGACTCTGGCTTATGCACATCAGGCCTTTTTAGACCTTTTTTTTAACAAAGAGCTACTAGATTTTATAATACACACAAGTTTCAAATACATTACTAAAAACATCTCTGTAAGCATGAATATAGGAAAACTTAGGCCATAAAATTCCTTTTTTGTAGGGAAACCAGTTTCTTTTTTCTCCTCTACTGCTTGTATGAGCAAGTCACCACAAATACTTTTATGTACGGACGCCCATAAACCTAGACTGAGAGATGCAAACTCTGTCTTTTCCAACCCATTCTACTATCTTGAGTCTCTCCCCAAAACCTCACTGTGTGCCACCCATTTTATGTCTTTTTAAACCTCCTCTTTTCCTAAATTTCATGAACTACCATCCTTCATTTCACCTACTCCTCAGTTCTCTGTCTTCCAACACCATTTTTTCTTCCTGACATTTTCTCACCCCAATATAAACTTCATTCAGCCAAAGAAGAAGACTCAGTACAGTCTATCCTATATCTGCCCAGGGAATATGGCAAAATCTTTCTTCCAAAAAACATCTGTTACCCCAGACACAGTAGATTGAACTGAGCAGAAAAGGAACCCCTGGTAATTTCATCTGCTCTCATACACTCCATCCCGTCTTCTATTTTTGTTAGCTAGTTAACACTTTCCACAATCAATCAAAAGATGAAAATGAAGATTCACCACAATAAATGATACACAACTTCTCAAGAGGAATCTTAAAGATTGATCTAGCTAACTGAAGTGAAAAATAATATTTTCATAATAATGTAAGTGTATACAGAAGAAAAAAAATCTGTTTTAACTCTGACATGTGTGCTTTCCTACACTCCCAAACACACAGGAGACAGGACCCTGCCATAACTATAATTTCCAAAATTTTTGCTTTGGCAAATAATCAGTAACATATCAGTTATTTTCTTTACCCACCCATATGGTTACTGATATGGACCTGTTATTAATGGAACACCAGGTTCTGAACTTCAGGTTGGTCTGGGAAACTGTATCAAATTTAGTTATTTTATATAGACCGAAAATTATATAAATGTAAACTGTAAGTGGTCATCAAGCTGTCTACTGCCATTTTACAATGAATTTAAAGGGTAACTTACACATTGAGTTTTTCCAAGTTCTCTTGGGCATTGTGTTTTTCTCTCTCATATGCATATTCTAACCCTTTGAACTCTTTTTTGATCATCTCTAAATCTGAAAGAGCTTCTTCTTGTCTGTCCTTTTCCACATGCACAGCTTCTTCAAGTTCTTGAATTCGTAACTACACCAAGTGATAAAAAAGCAATTAAAGCAAGTTCGGAAGCACTAACAGAGTTAGTGCTGTTCTATCGTCTGCTCTGCTTTACAGTAGAGTATATTCTATTAATTCAGTATAAAAGCATATACATATGTAAAAAACATCAAACACATGTAAAAATATAAGAATACATAAAGTTCAAACCAGAAACAAATAGACCTGATGATGAAAAGTACCTTCTATTCTCATTTGGAGTTGTCTGAACATTTTCAGTCCTTATTAATACTGAAGCTTTCCAGGAAAATTCTAGTTTTTAAATAGACTCATGAAGTGTGAGAGTAACAATAAAGGCTACACTTTCTTTCACAACAAAGTATTCTTCTAGCTTGTTCATGTATATGGACAAGAAAAAATACTTTTATCAGTTATTCACTCATAAAACCCAAATGTCTAAGTTTAAGGAATGTTATCCTCTCAGTTCCTTTCTATGTTGCAAAAACAGAGAGGAAATTAAGAAAACTAGATCTTTTCTACTAGTTTAATTATCACTTTTAAAATTTAAGTGTCTGCACATACGGAAGATCATGAAAATAAGAAAATAACTGACTGAAGAATGGCAATGCTTATTTTTGTTACTCAGAAAATAGGGGGGAAAAGAAGATACCAAATTCCCTTTTTCTTGCTTAGTTTTTCAGAAGTCCAGTAAGTTTTTTAACTCATAAGATATTAGTAAGCAATCACTATTTAGCTTATTCAAACTTTTTTTGATAAACCATAATTATTTTACTGAGTCCAACACTGAGTGATATAGTTTAAGAATACAAAAATTTAATGTCAAGTATATAAACTAGGTTTATTAATATAATCCATCTTTACTGGTAACTCCAAGTATCATAATTTTGGAGAAATTATGTTTGAAACTGCAGTTTCAGGATGCATTATGCTCTCACTTCTAAACAAGGTGGATGCATGCACTGTATCTCCAAATCGCTGTAAGTAGCCAATCAGAAGATACAGGGCAGGATATTTAAACAGTCGTATAGAGTTTAACTATTGTGAAACATTTCCTTTTCCCTAACTGTTTAAATGCTAGTGGGAATTGTCAAACTTACAAATGTGACATCTTATTTTATTATTTATTCTAATAAAGTTCTCTGAAAAACAGATACTCTTCTATTCTGTCATTTTATATATATGTTTTTATGATTATGATATTTATTGTAATAAATCTATTTAGGTTTTTTGCTGGAGCAAGTGCTCTTCATATTTTTTGGAGCAATTTCACAACTTCCTCAACTGTTCTACTGTAAACTTCCATGAAATATTAAACAAAAAAAGTTTACCTGGATGATCTCTGAAGTAAAATTGGATGCCAAATGTGCAGCTCTCTCAGTTTCAATGTTTTCTTCCAGTTTCCTTGTTCTCACTGTAGCTGCCTAAAAGTACATTTTGATGATATTTAAATTCAGAAAAAAGATAATATGACTCCAAGTTTATTCAACTCATTAAGTATATTGCGACTCCATACACCAACCTGATATATCAGAGCTACTCTGGAACTGTGACAACTTATACCAAGAAACTCACACCAGTGTCTTCCACAACATCCTGTGGACAAACTAGGAAGAGTGACCTGGATGAGGAGACAGTGAGGTGGAGTGAGAACTGTCTGAATGGCAGATCTCAAAGTTGTGACCAGAGGTTAGTGACCCCCCCAGATTCAATAGTGGGCCTGGCATTGCTTAACTTCTCCATCAGTGACTGGGATGAAGGGGCAGATGGCTCCTCAGCAAGTTCATTGATGGCACAGAGCTGGCAGCAGTGGCCCATACCCTGGGGGCCGTGCAGCCCTTCAGAAGGGCCTCGGCAGGGTGGAGAGGTGGGCACAGAGGAACTGCCTGAAACTCAACAAAGGCAAATGCAGGGTTCTGCACTGGGGAGGAATAACCCCAGCCACCAGCACAGGCTGGGG
>VZUI01044221.1:0-18591 GCA_013401135.1 Cettia cetti
GTGATTCCCCCGCGCCTGCAGGGGGCGCTGTGGCGCGGGCTGGGGCCGCACGCGGTCATGGCGGCCGGGCTGAGGGGCTGAGGGGCCGGGGCGGGCGGCAGCGGAGCCTCGGAGCAGCGGCCGCAGCGGCGGGGCGGGCCGGCCCGGGGCGGCGAGCAAGAGGCTGCCGAGGCTCGGCAGCCGTGGCTGTAACCGAGGCCTCGGCAGGCAGGGGGTGCGGGCTGCGGTGCAGCAAAAACCCCACAGCGAGGGCTGGGCAGCAGCAGCCCGGCTCCCCAACAGGGCCGGGAGAGGCTCCCTTGGAGGGGGAAGGGGCTCGGGGATCCCGGGGTTTCCCCTGAGGCACTGCAGCAGATGCTGAAAGTCCTTTGTTTGGTGAGGTGCAGTGTTAATAAGGTCCCAGTTCAGTGGCCGCTCTCCCAGGCTCAGGCTCACCCACGGCAGAAGCAGCAGGAGCGGGCTGCGCTCCGGCCGTGGCAGCGAATTCCCTCCCTCGGGCTCCATCGTCCTGATCCTAAGCCGAGAGCCAGAGGCTGCAGCTGCCCCAGCCCCGTTCTTACGGGATCCGAAACCCCCAGCCAGCTGGACCCCCCCCCCCCCCCCCCCCCCCCCCCCCCCCCCCCGTGCAGTGGCCACTTCTTCGGTCTCTCTTAAGTACCCTGTCGTTATTGTCTCCTAGCAACACACAGAGGAGAAAATTCTTTTAGAGAACGAAACAAAAGTCCTAAACTCCAACACCGGCACCGCCGACCTGCACTGGTAGGCGGAGACCCTCCCTTTGTGACTCAGATTTATTTATGCTGCTACTGCCCTTGTGTAAAGCACTGGGAGCCTCCTCAGGGCAGGTCTGCAGGTGTGGGGGGCGTTCCCGGCGCTGTAAGGATCCAGGTGTTCCCCCTGAGCTCGGTGAGCACCTTAGATATAAGTTCCAGAGGTCCCAGAGTCCGAGGATGACACCCCTGACAGGTGACACCGTGTGTGTGTCGCTGTCAAAGGCACTCGCTCCTGTCCTGGGGAACAGCAGCGTGGGAGGGGACGGGAGAGGAGCTGCTGCTGACGAAGGTTGCATTTTCCAGGGCATGTACTGCAAGGACAAGCAGCAGGTGCAAGGGATGCACTTGGTAGGACCATTGCTGCTGTCCCCGGGTCCCACAGAGAGCCATCCCCTCCCTGCCCTCATCCCAGGAGCTCCAGGACAGCTCCTGCCTGGTGACACCACAGTCCCTGGCAGACGCTGTCCATCACCCGGCAGCGGGTGCCTGCAACAACAGTGGGTCTTCAGGAGCTGAAACCTGAAAGACAACTCACTGTTCTTAATTTACTGTCAGTGCTGACTGTTTACATTTGTGCTGTCAGGCTGAAGGGCACCAACAGCCAGTGTACAGTCATGTACTGGCTTAGGGAAATAGCTGTCTGGATGCCTTTGGGACCTTCCCACATCCTTGTCAGTTAGTGCCAGCAATGTTATTTGGCGTGTTCCAACCACTGTCAGCATTGCTGTCAGGCTCCCCTGTGCCACAAGGTTTCAGCTTTATACCACTGTGCAGGACAGTTATTAATGCCCCACTTTTTTAGACACTTAAGCAAACAAAACCTGGATTTACCAGGTTGGTATGGTATTAGGAATCCATTTCTTTGCTAATTGCAGCTCTCACACAACACTTTTGTTTTCTCTTCACCAGGGTGAATCAGCTTGTGATGCCACCAGCCTCTGTGAAAGTCTGAGACGGTGAGTGACCCAAACCAGCAGTAGCTTCCAAGCTACAGCTCTGCTCCAAACCCTTCCCAGCCCATTGCTTTCCTTATGAATTGCAGAGAGGTTTCCTTAGCCAGCTCTTTGCACCTTTGCTACCCTCAGCCCAAAGCAGAGCAAATCAAGAACAGGGAAACCAGAGGTCAACTCCAGTGTCCTTTGTGGTATGGAGTTGCTTCCAGAACGTGGTGCTCCCTTCTTTGAGCAGAAAAGCCCATGTTCCCGTGGCCACCAGCAGTGTGACTGTCCCAGGCCAGAACTTAAAACCCTTCAGTGTTCACCAAACCTGCTGCCCTGCTCTGGGTCAAACATGGGCTGCTACCAAACCACCATTTCTGGCACAGTCCAGATTTTCTGCAGAGTGTGTTTCCTGGCAGCCCCTGACCCTGTTGTCGTTGTTGGACTGTCTCCTCTGCAAGCCTGGCTCCAGGGCGACAGCGGGGACCGTCCCCTTCCTGCTGCCCGTCCTGCCCCGTGTTCCTGCGGTCCTTTCACTGCCCCACAGCGCTGCCGCTGGAGCTGGCAGTGAGCAGCACTTCCCAGCACTTCACTGGAGCCAAAATTAATTAAAGCAAGTTTTTCAAGAGGAGATTTCTTTCCCATAAATTAAATGCATTGAAAGACTAATCAGGAAATCAGAACTCAATAAGACACTTCAGAATGGCCTTTTGAGGGAAGAGGTTTAATGCAGTCTGTAGCACAGCAGATGTGTTATTTCCAGAGAGTGGAGTGGGTTCAGGCATAGGGCTGCCTGGAGTTTGCAGGAGTAGTCACACAGTATTATTGGCAGTAGCTTTTAGGTAAAGTTGGAGGTTTGTTTTGTTTTGTTTTTTAAAGCCATCAACAAATCTGGGAGGAAATACTTGGTGCTGTTGCTGAAACTTGCCTTATAAGCCAGTGACTACCTGTGTCCTGGGTTTTTACTGCACTTTCCTCTCTTTTGGTCCAGTTTTATACATGTTGAAAGAAACCAGGGCACCATCATAGGGGAATTTTTCTGTAATGCAGCAGCCACTAATTTTTAAGGTCAGGGGCAATTTCCTGCATACCTTGGAGCACAGACCCTCTGACAGGAAATCCTGCAGTGACAGAACTGGTTATCCTCGCCCCATTATCTAAAAGCAGTTGGCTGCCAGTCAGGCCAGCAGAGCGGCCCCTCAGCAGTGAGGGGAGGCGCTGAGTGCTCCTCAGAGCCAGCACGGGCCGGAGCAGTGCCTGCTGTGCCCTGTCAGCAGCTGAGCTGGGCTCTCCAAGGGACAGCCCTTTCCAAAATGACAATTTAAGGCACAAGGCAGTTCCTCTTCAGTGAACTGAGGGGGTGAAAAAGAAGCCTGCAAAAACGGAGCCTGTGCAGTGCTGAGCTGCCTCAGCCCTCAGCAGGAGCAGCTGTGCTGCACACCTGCCCTGCAGCGCGGCCCAGGAGCTGCCAGGCACCTCCTGCAGCAGACTGGCCAGGGCCACAGTGCATTTGTTCCCACTCCACATGGCCTCAGCGCATCCCAGAGTGCTGCCTCCAGCAGGGGCAGGCTTTGCCAAGCCCCAGCTTGCCCAGGGGTCTCCAGGCACCGAGGAGCTGGGCTGCACCCTCACCAATCCTACTGGCACCTCAGTAACCTGTTTTAACCCTCTGTTCCTGTTTGCAGCTGCCAGCGGAGGCAGTGCCCCGTGCACTCTGCTCCCACCTCTCCACTCTCCCTCTGGAAGCGCTCCTGGGCCGGACATCAGAGGCTCCTTCAGCGGCACATCACAGAGGGGCTCCCAGCACCAAATGCACCTCTCCAGCCTGCGGGGCCGGCAGCAGGAGCCGGGCGGGGCAGAGGAGCCGAGGGGGGCAGAAGAGCTGAGCGGGGTAGAGGAGCTGAGGGGGGCAGCAGGAGCCGAGGGGGGCAGCAGGAGCTGAGCGGGCAGAGGAGCTGAGTGGGCAGCAGAGCACGGCAGCCTGTGGGACGCCAGACACTCACAGGGCCCTGACACGGGCACCAGCTGTCCCTTGCACCAGTGCTGCCCCAGGGAGCACCTGTAGGTTGTGTAACGGGGTTTAGTTGTAGCCAATGAAGTCCACACTGTTTGTAGGGCAGGTGGTGAATGCCCTGTGAATGCTGCTGCTCTGCCAGCATTCCCACTCCCACAGACTGCACTAGTTGAGGACCTGTTCTGTACATCACCTTTTCTTTGACACTGAAGGTTTGATTCAGATTATTATTTTTTATTTATATGTATTATAAGATGCTTTATCTCTGCTGAAGACATTAGATGAGAGATAGATAGATAGATATATATACCTAGATGAACAGTTTTTATTTAAACATTTGAAATCTGGAGCTGCCTGTGCAACCATAGCAGACATGAATAATGTCCACAGCTCTCCTCCTCTCAGTGCCCTGGTGCCAGGGCCTGCAGGACACCACAGGAAAACTTCCAGTGGGTGACCTACCTGTCACTGAGACTGGGCAGTGGGACAGAGGAGAGAGTTTCACTGCACTGGGTATGCTGCTGGTTGTCACAGAAAGGCCCAGAAGAACGTTGGACAGAAATCCCTATGGGCTCTGGAGTTTTCCATATGCTAAATTCAGCCTTCCTAGGAGGATCACAGGCTTCTAAAATACCAAAATCCACCTGGCTGAGTGGCTGTACCTTGGGCCTGGGAGTGCAATGCTGCTGTGCCAGTGACCTCGTGCTTTGTTTACATGATGCCATATCAGAGTGTCAGTGCTAAATGTCCCTGTCAGTACCCAGAGCAGGGCTGGCACTGCCCTGGGAGCAGTGCTGGGCTTCCTGCACACCCCACCCTGCCTGTCCCAGAGCACTGGGGCGTCACTTGGACCTTTACAGAGGTGCATTTGAGAGCTTTCACACAAGGCCAGTGCCTGGACTGGGTTAGACTCAACAGCAGAAGCTTGTCCTGGTGCCATTCCACTGGGCTCTGCAGTCCTGTACTTGCCCTCCACAAGCCAAATTTATGCTGTGTCAGCTGGATGGGGCAGGAAGGGGAGTACAGGTCCTGAAGAGGGCCAGGCTGCCACAGAGGGGGCACTGCCACAGGGATGGCACTGCCACAGGGGGGACACTGCCACAGAGGGGGCACTGTCACAGGGATGGCACTGCCACAGGGGGGACACTGCCACAGAGGGGGCACTGGCTCAGAGAGGGCACTGGCTCAGAGAGGGCACTGCCACAGAGAGGGCACTGTCACAGGGGGCACTGTCACAGGGATGGCACTGTCACAGGGGGCACTGTCACAGGGGGCACTGTCACAGGGGGCACTGTCACAGGGGCACTGGCTCAGCATTCAGATCCCCTCCCTTTCCCCCTCCCAGTCACACCCCCTGCAGTTCAGCACAGCCGAGCAGCTGCAGGCCCCTCTCAGGGGTGTCTGCCCTTGGGGTGCAGCTCGGGGGGTGTCAGAGCAGGACTGGCTGTCAGTTCAGGGGGGAGCTGCTGTCCTGGCTGTGCACAGGAAGGTTCTGTGGGTAAATCTGGGTTTGCCTCCCGTTCCCTGCCAGGGACCCACAGCAGAGATGGTTCTGACTGCAGCTGCTCCCCCATAGCAAGGCCCTGCCCAGGCTGGGGATTCCTGTCATCCCCTGAGCCTTTCCTGCTCCCCAGACCTCACAGGAGTGCTCTGCAAGGGTTCTGTCACCTGAAATTCCTTAACAAGAGCTCCAAGACTTGGCTAAAGCACCAGAGCCAGAAGGGTTCCTCTAGAGCAGGCAGGTGCTAGAAATAACAAAGCAAAGCAAATCCCAACAATGCTTCACTTCCTACCTCGTGCCAGTATTTACACTCGGAGGGGAAACAGCCACTGTAGTCTGGGAGCCAAAGGCTTTAAAGGCACATGAAATTCTGATTCCCATTAAGAAATTCCTTTTTAAGCAGTTTAAAAAGAAACAAAAAGCAACCCAACAATCAGTCATTTCATCTCAGAGACCAAAGAAGATTAACCACATTTCCTAAATTGCTTTTCTGATAGGCTTTCTGTTGTAGCATTTACTGTCAACAAAATGGAACATTTCTGCTAGGGTTCAGAGATTAAGAATTCTCCTTAAACTTAATTCTTGGGAGTCAACAACGAAAAGGAACTGAAGTGTTCTGTAATGTCACTGGCAGTCCTTGCTGTGACAGGCTCCAGTCCCTGTCAGAGCTCCGTGCTGGTTTTATCCTTTGTGAAGGAAATGCTGTTTAAAAAAGGACAGAGGGAAGGGAGCAAACAGGGGAGTGAGGAGAGTCCTGCCTTCACCAAGGGATCCCCAATCCCTGCTGCCAGGCTGAGAGGGAGGCTCAGGTTCTTCCAGACCCCTGCTGCTTTCCCCAGGGTCTGTGCAAGTGTCCAGAGGCACCAGGGAGGCTCCAGCTGCCCCTCAGTTCATCACCAGGGCTTTGCTCTACTCCACCAAGGGGTTTTTAGAGCATTGCCTCCCCCCAGCTGGTCCTGCAGGGGCAGTGAGGTGCCTGGGGCAGTTGGGGAGCTGAGGCAGGAGCTCACCCAGAGGCAGCGAGCTGCCAGCCCCGGGGGCTGCTGCTGCCACCGCTCCCCAGCAGCTCTGGGGGGCCCCCGGAGCCTCTCCCCTCGCAGGCAGGGTGACAAAACCCCAGAAATGTCTGGCTGTGCTCTGGGAAGCAGAGTTCTTTCAAGCTCCACCCCAAATGCTTCTTTTCTTCTCCATTTGCTTTATTGTCTGGTAAAGCAGCACTTACAATCACTTTTACTACGTGATGTACGGGAGTATTCGTGTATTTTCTTGTTATACAAGGGAGGAGTATAAAATAGTTTTCTGATTTCTTTCAGAAGCAAATGACTATTTTATTTTTTAAGAGCAATTGATTGTAAATCTCAGAGTATAAAAAAAGATAAGCCAAATATATACCTTTATGTAAATTAAGAAATAAAAGTATTTAAAATGTACCTCCTGGCTCCTTTTCTTGTGTCCCCTCCTGGCTGTGCACCCTGTGGCTGCTGCCTGCAGGGCTGGTCCCTGGGATAAGGATGCTCCAAGCTCCAGCAGCCTCAGCGCTGCCAAGAACTTACCTGGACACCAGCCTGCCTGAGTTTGTTGGGCAATGACACCAGGAGCAGGGGAGGGGGTGGATTAAAGCCTCCTTTTCCCTCTGAGCTGGATCCAGCCAGGATCAGGGCTGGAAGGAGTCAGTGTGGGCCCAGGGGAGGGGTCCTGCTCCAGCCCCCTTCAGGCCCCTGGCTGATGGATGACAATGGGAGGGGTGGGAGCCATGGCTCAGGGGCACAGGCAGCCAGGAAATGAATTCCCACGTGGTGCCACCCTGGGCATCAAGGCTGCCCTTCCCCAGTGACCCTGCAGCTGTGCCCATGAGGGTGGTGGCTTGTGGAAGAAAGGAGGGAAGGGGCTGTTCCTGCAGCATCAGCCCTGCGGCTCAGCCTTGGGCTGCCCTGACACAGGCAGGGCTGGCTGGGAGAGACCCTCCCACAGCACCTGCAGCGCCTCCCTTCAGAGCCCTTCAGCACGGGGCAAGGGCCCAGGCCAGGAAACTGCCAAAGCAAAGGCTCTGTCACTGCAAGCAACCATCCCTGATGGCCTTTTGTCAGTGCCTCTGGGGCTTTCAGCTTAATCGTTGTTGTAAATTACTTGATTAGGAATAATTTTCCAAATTCTGATGTTCCAGCAGATAGATAAGCTTTGAAGCTCAGCAGCTTTAGCTTCCATCCAACAACTCTTAACGAGAGTGAGCTGTGCACACTGGCTTTGGACCAGGGCCATACCCGTGTGTGTGTGTGTATTTGTATTTGTGTGTGTGTATTTGTGTGTGTGTATTTGTGTGTGTGTGTAATGTGTGTATTTTTGTATTTGTGTGTGTTTGTATTTGTGTTTGTGTGTGTATTTGTGTGTGTGTGTAATGTGTGCCCCACACTCGCTCATCCCCATCCCTGCTCACGAACCCTCCCCTCGCTGCCTGTGGCTCTCCCAGGGCCACCCAAGCTCTGCCAAAGCCCCATGGGCTGGCACAGGGTGGCTGCCCTGACCCTCTCCTGAGCTGCTCTGTACAAGCTGATGTTCTTTGTGCAGGTGCCACTGGTGCATTTATTTATCACATTCAAAAGGTGCTGATTGCATGGCAAGCTCTCCTGAGCCTCTCTGCAACCGACACTGCACCCAGTGCCCAGAGTCCCTGGCAAAATCTGTGTAACACCCAGGATATTACATCAGAAATCACAGAATCATGGAATGGTTTGGGCTGGAAGGACCATAAAGACCAATTAATTCCACCCCCCTGCCATGGCAGAGACACCTTCCACGATCCCAGGATGCTCCAAGCCCCATCCAGCCTGGCCTTGGACACTTCCAGGGATGGGGCAGCCACAGCTGCTCTGGGAATCTGTGCCAGGGCCTCAGCACCCTCACAGGACCCCACGTGCCTGGGTTTGTCCCATGGCTTTGGCCAGTCTCCAGCACTGCATCCCTCCCTGAGCTCAGTGCCCAGGGCCTGGGGCTGTTTCCCTGCATCCAGAGGAACCACTGAGCTCTGGGCCAAAGAGCTCTGAGCCCAGGGGAGCTGGGAGGAAAAGGCTTTGTTTAAATCACAGCATGCTCAGTCCTCTAAAGCCCAAACGGCGAGCAACAGACAGACCTGAAATCAAGTAAAATGAAACCTTTGTGATTATTAAAAGGCCCAAATAAGTGCTGGTGAAACACAATTTGACTGTTGAGTTAGTGACTGCATTCTATGAACAGTGCACCAGAGCCAGCCTAGTCAGGTAATTTAATTGGCACAAGAGTTGTTAGGGCAGCATGAGTGGCACTGTGCCCTGCAGCTCTCCTGCCCCTTTTCCCCTTGACCACTCTGCAGGTGCTGGAGGCTGAGCACAGGAAGCAGAGGTCAGCCAACCTCTCCAGCCTCAGCTGGCACTGCCCAGTGCCTCCTTCTGTCAGAAACAACAGCTGGCACAGCTCTGGCCTCTGCTTTGCCCTTCCCAAGAGGACAGGGACAGGCTGATCCACAGAACTCTTCCCTGCAGTGACCCTGGCAGGTATCCCAGAGAGGCTCTGTGGCCTCATGAGGGCAGGGACTTGCCCAGCGTGGTGGCTCTGGGTGCCAGAGCTGTGCTGCCTGCAGGCAGGTGAAGATCCCCTCCCTGAGCTGCTGGAGAGAAGCCTCTCACCCAGCTCACTCCTGCTTCCCACTCAGCACACCCGCCTGCTGTTCCTGCTCTGGTTCCACACAGCAGAGGCACCAAACCCCGGGCTGTCCTACTTACAGCACAGGGAGAAAGGAAATCATTAGTGAGACACTGCAGATCTGAAGCCCCTTGTCCCCCCTGGAGCCCCTGGGGATCACTAAACCAGGACAGCCTGACCTGCTGCCTCCTGCGTGCTGCATTTGCATAACACAAGAGGAGCCTTCACTCGGGACAGCTGCAGGGGCTTAGCTGGGATTGAGGTTTTAACGAGGCATTGAACCAGCTCAGCAGTAAATGGCACGGGCAGGGCAGCAGCCCCAGTGTCCACAGGCCCCTGTGGAGCACGGATGCCTTCTCCCCTGGAGACAGGATTGGCAGTAATTGCCAACACCTTCTGCCTGGGAATAGAGATTTGCAGCTCTTCCTCAGGCTGCAACAGCAGCTGTTCCAGTCACCAGCCTCCAGCCACCTCCAGATGGGTGAGAGCTTTGGGAGAAAGGCTCCAGCAGGCTGAGTCCAGCCCTGAACCGCTCAGACAAGCGTGGGAGCACCCGAGAGAGCAGGAAGCAGCCACGGGCTGAGCTGCAATGGCCTGGTGACACCTGCAGCCCAGATCTCCTGTCTGGGTACCTCTGCAAGCCCTTCAGAGGCTGGAAGCCAACAGTCAGCAAGGGGGGCACAAGGAGAGCTGCCCTTCACCTCCTGCCCAATCTGTGCCAATGCCTGAAAGGCCTGGAGAGCCCAGAGCCTGCCAGCTCCTCCTCATCCAGCAGCACAAGGGCTGTGTCCCAAAGGCAACCACCAGGAGTGCCCTCAGCCCTGGCTCCCCCGAGGAGCCAGCTGTGCAGGCAGCAGTGAGAGGCAGGCACAGGATTCTCTGCACTGTGGGCACAGAAACTGCAGCCAGCACCTGCTGCTCACAGGAGCCAGGGCACACCTGGGATGTGCAGCTCAGCCTGTGGGATCACTGCTGGGACAGGGAAAGGGGAAGCTGCAGGTCTGCAGTGGCACTGAACAGGGCCTGCAGTGGCACTGTCCAGGGGCTGGTGGCACTGAGCAGGGGCTGGTGGCACTGTCCAGGGGCTGGTGGCACTGAGCAGGGCCTGCAGTGGCACTGTCCAGGGGCTGGTGGCACTGTCCAGGGGCTGGTGGCACTGAGCAGGGCCTGCAGTGGCACTGAGCAGGGGCTGGTGGCACTGAACAGGGCCTGCAGTGGCACTGAGCAGGGGCTGGTGGCACTGAGCAGGGGCTGGTGGCACTGAGCAGGGGCTGGTGGCACTGAGCAGGGGCTGGTGGCACTGAGCAGGGCCTGCAGTGGGATGTGCCTGTGCTGCTGGCAGCTGCTGTCTCCCAGGGGCTCAGTGCCATTTGAGCAGAGAATCATTGCAAGGGCAGATAAATGGCCAGGGGCAAGCTCAGCCCTTTGCAGCTCCTCTCTCAGCCCCTCCAACAGCACGGTGACATTCCCAGCCCTTACCTCTGCCTGGTGGCACAGACCCACCTGCAGGATCAGAGCTGAAGGCACAGCAGGCCCTGCCCTGCCCCCAGCCCTCCCCTCTGCCAGCACCAAACTCCTCTGCAGTGGGGAGGAGAGCAGTGAGGCCTTCAGAGAATCACGGGAGCACTAAGGCTGGAAAAACCCTTCCAGATCACCAGGTCCAAGCATTAACCCAGCACTGCTCCCCCAGATGCTGGAGAGGAGTCAGGGCCAGGCACCAACACCCCTGTTCTGGCATCCAGGAGCAGGGGAGGCTTTAGGACACTACAGCTGAGTAGCATTTCAGCACTTTGAGCCTCAGCTCTCACCAAGAAGCAACAAGCTCTAAAATCCCAGTGCAGGGGAGAACTTGGTCCTGGCACTCTCCAAAGGGGTGATGGCATTCCAGCATTCTGGAGCCTGGGGATAAAGGAGCAGATGCAATTCCAGGCAGTCACCTTCCCAGACTGTTTGCTGCAGGCCTGCTGTTCCAGGTGCCCTGCATGGCTGCACACAGGCTGCCAGCCTGGCAGAGTGGGCAATCAATCAAGCATTTCAATTGTTTCACTGATTTATTGATGTCCCTGCACTACCACAGGGGCCGTGACCCCTCCTGCAGCCAGCAGCAAAAAGGCAAGAAAAACCAGATCATGCCAGAGGCTGGAAATAACTGACCCCAGAGGCTGCCTGTGCAAACCCATTTAACCCCAGGCATTCCAGAGGCTGCACCTCCCACACTGGGAAAGCTGTGAGCACTGGGCAGGACAGGGATGAGCCTTTAGGAGCTACTTCTGAATCCTAAGTCAGCAGTGCCAGCAGGCCCATCTCAAATTCCCAAGGAATCCAAACCAGACTCTCACTTCTGCCTTGGGAGATCATGGAGACAGGATTGTCTGGCACTGCCAGAGCAGAGAGTGGGCATCTCCCAGAGCCTGAAGGGCTCTGTGCTCCAGGCTGAACCCTCCACTCAAGCCAGGCCCACAGCTTAAAAGCTCAGCATCATGGAAGGTTTATTTAAAAGTCATGGAGAGCATAAAAAATATAGATATTAAAGATATTTCAACAGTCTACTGAGCCATGCTAGCCATGCCAGGCCTGGCTGAGTCCATGGTGTTTACTCCTGCAGCACTGGAGCTTGTTTCTCTTTTCTTTTCTTCTTGGCTTTGTCTTGCTTGTGCTGGGTCTCCTGGACAACACTCCCCTTGGTTTTCTTTGCAGCTGGAACCTGCTCAGCTTCATTACCTGCAGCACCTTTTCTTTTTCTGTTTTTCTTCTTCCTGTTCTTCTTCTTCTTGTCAGCCACAGCATCTCCTCCATTAGCAGTGGGGAGGTCCCCAGCCTCGGCCACTCCGTTCTCCCTGTTTGGAAGCTTTTTGCCCCCCGTGTTTGGAAGCTTTTTGCCCCCCCTGTTTGGAAGCTTTTTGTTGCCCCCAGGCACGAGCCCTTTCTTGTTCTTGGGGGTTTCTGCTCCCAGGGGCTGCTCCTCTGGGGCTGCTGCTTCTCCATCTTCCCCTGGTGCCACCCCGTTCTCCTGGACGCCTTTCTTGCGGTTCTTGCGTTTCTTGGTCTCTGGCAGGAATCCTTTCTTCTTCCTCTTGGGCAGCTCTGCTCCCTGGGGGGGCTTTGTGGCTGCCTTCTCTTTCTTGGGCTTCCTGCAGAGGGAATGCCAAAAATCAACAGCAGCTTCATTTACAGGTGGAGCAGCGTGGTCCGTGTGACAGGCAGAAGCACCAGAAAGGTGCAGGAGGCACAGGATGGGGATGAGGATTAGCCATGGAGGTGGGATAATGCCTGCCTGTGCCCCTGGCTTTCTCAGTGAATTTCTCAGATGATCAGGCATCAGAAATGTCAGCCACGTGCTACAGCCCTTTCCCATCGAGGACAAATCCCAAGATGCCAGCACACAGAACAACGACACGGAATGACACAGAACAATGTTGTTCCAAACAAGCATTAACGAGCCTCTCAGCCCCACCAAGCAAGGAGCTCCATTAAACTCCACCCTGAACTTGCTGCCTGCATTTCCTTTCTGCTCCCCCCTCCCCACAGCACTGCAGCCAAGCAGGAGAGGCAGGAGAGGCAGGCAGGCCCCGGGCACACGTACGTGTAGTTCAGCCAGCGCATGACGTTCCAGTAGAGAGAGTCGAGCCGTGGAGAATTCCCAAAGTCCTCCAGCTGCTTCAGAGGGAGCAGCACCTTCTCCACCTCTGTCAGCTTCACATTCAGCTTCTGCAAGAGGCAAGCAGGGGCAATCTGCAGAGGGTCACTCCCAGAGCAGGGCACAGGCCACTCCCAGGGAAGGCTGTGGCAGGATTAGCAGCCCTGGGGTCTCTCTGCACCCCTGCAGTGTGGGGCAGGAACTGGTGGGTCACACCACACCACCAGGACTGGGTTTGCTTGGAAACCTGAGCTCTGCCATCAGAGGCATGAGGCTAACACAACTGTGGTGGCATAAAAAGAACTGGAGGGTCCTTCAGTTCCCTTTCCTTTTCATGGCTGGGAGCAGGAGAAGAAGACACATGACTATGTACCCATCCAGGAGAAAAGCAGCAGCATGTCCAGTCTGGTTTCTAAAGATCTTCTCTACCCCACTGCATGACCTCAGTCAAACCAGGCAGAAAGGGGTGTCTCAAAGGCTATGCAGCTCCTACAAGAGCCTTGGAATACTCTCTCTTCTCCATTTTCCTATTAGGTCTTCACAAAGAAACAGGCTGTGGTCTGAGCTCTGGGCTTATCAGTAGCAAACTGGGCTTTGGCAATTCTGCTTGTGGTGTTTTCCTCCAGTAAATAAGACCACACTAGGGATGTGTTTGGTCACCTATAGAAAATCTTTGCATGCTCAAAAAAGTAATCTTTTATTAGGGAAAACAAAGCCCCAGAACAAAGCTTCACTTCTGCTCTTAAAGCTATTGAGTCTATTTTTGGGAATCATGATTTCTGGAGTTCAGTGGAGAGGAAAGAGCAATCACCTGGGATAAAACCCACCCTTGCTGTACCCCAGGTTGTATTTCTGCTGCTAAGAAAACAGATGCCACAAGTGTTTGCTGAACACTGCACAAATTCTCCTCTGGAGATCAGCTCATGAAGACTATGGGTCACTCCTTCAGACAGGAGTGACTGCCTCTGCCCTCAGATCCAGCCAGGCATTCCCTCTAGAGGTACTTTTAGTAGGAAATGAGGTGGGATGTAGCAATCACATGGCAGAATCCATGTGTGACATTTAAAAGGCACTCAGAGAACAGCCATTTGTCACATGCTGGGTCACACACTCACCTGCCCTGTCACAGTTTTAAGGAGAAAGTTCAACAGCTCCAAGCTCTTGGCAACTTTCTCTTTCTCGGCCTTCATGATGGGTTTTCCAAGTGTTTTCAAGCACTGCAAATTAAGTAAGATTGAGAAGAAACAGACATTAGATGGGGAAACAAATCAGATTTCACAGGAGAAAGCAGAAAACAATCAATGAATGGCAGGATTCACCTGTCAGCAAAGTAATTCTGGAACACAAACCCCACCAAACTCTGGAAAAGCTCAGGAAGGCACTTGCTGAAAGCCTCTGATGCCCAGTTTAATTAAGAAACAACTGGACAAAGTAAGAGCAAGCAATATTACAGAAGCACAACCTTGCTGCTGTCCATGGTTTCTAAGCTAAAACACAACTGGAGATGCTTTCCTGAAGAAAAAGAGGTACAACAATAACCCCTGACCCTGCCCTGGAAAGGCCAAGAAGCTGCCAGACAACAGAAACACCTGATGGACCAAAGCTACTCAGCTTCAGGAGCTGGGATTTACACACTACTGCAAAAATCCATTAAGAGTTATGCCCAGGAAATCCCAGGTGCCAGCCTAGAACAGGCTTGTCAAACTGAAGTTCACTGAAGTAACTGAGGGAAAAATCTCCCCTCTGTTCTCTCTGTGTGCTGCAGGGTTTCTGAGACACTGAAAGGTCTGGCTTAGAGGAAAATCATGCCAAAGATAGGTCAAATTAAAGCCAGTTATTTACAAAAAGGGCAGAAAATAGCCATAAAAAGGCAGCTGGGTCAGAGAGGTGGCCCAGTGGCTCAGGGGCACTGATCCTCTGCCTGCAGCTGGTTCTTCATCCCTGCTTGCATGGTCCTCCTCCTCCTCACTCCATTCCTGTGTGGACACCCCACACAGATCACAGCAATGGGAGACAGGATTTGCAGGGACAAGTGTCCTACAGGCAGTGCATGTCCCAGCAAAGCCTGTTCCTCCAGAGAAGGCTGCACTTGTGGCCAAACCCTCCTTTCCTTGGAATCTGGACATTTCAACACAGCCCAGGGCAAAGCCCACCCCATGCTCAGCATCCTCAGCTCCTCAGGCTGAGAAGTCCCTGCCCCAAACCTGTACCCTGCATGTCATCCTTTTCTCACAGAACCTGTATTCCAATCAGACTGGAAACAATTTAAGGACTCAGCAACCTATTCTCCATCTACAGCAGCATAAATTTGGCAAATAAAATAAATAAAAAAAAAATCCTTGCAGACACTGAGAGACGTAAGAAATCTATTCCCCAAAGCAAATTCTTTCATTAATGACACTCACAACAGAAAAATAATGATGCCCAGCCAGAGTGTAGGGAACACTTTCAGCATAGAAAGTGGGGAGAGACAAGATAACATGTCTGCAAAAACAGCAGCCTTCAAGTAGAATTATTCACTATCTGTACAGGCTCCACACCCTGGGAGTATCTTTTTTAAATAATAAAGATACAGTTATTTCCTGTTCAGGAAGGTCCACTCAAGCCCTGCATTAGGAAGCCATTCTGCTGGCTGGAATTCAAGCTGCAACTTCATCTGACTATCAATAACTTGTTAATTACTCTCTCCTGATATAGACAGATGCACTGCAACTCTATTCCAGAGCTGTCATTAACCTACAAGGTCACACAATTCCACAGCTCTGAAGTCTCCCAGGTAAAAAGAGAGACAAATATAGGGAATGTGATTGGAAAAAAATAAATAAATCTTCACATGTAGCATATAACACCCCATGGGTCAGGCACATTCAGTTTATTGGGCTTACCACTAATAATAAAATAATAAACTAAAAAAGGCTGATTTACACAAACATTTTCTTTGTCATTTGAAGAACAAAACATTGCCAGGCTAACAGTCTTCTTTGTGGTTAAATCACCTTTCAGGGAGACTATTAGGTTGAGATCCATATTTTGCTAAGCTGTGCACAAGTTGAGAAAATCAGCATGGACTGTCAGCTCCTTGGGACAAGAAGAATCAGGGCAGTGCTGTGAGATGGAGCCAAAGTGAAGTCAACTGTCATTTCATCTTTTCAATAGACAAACACTTTAGAATTAAAAAGGTGTTAAAAATAAATTGCATTTTCTCTTCACTGTACATGAATGATGCAGACAACTGCATTTAAATCATGCTGGCTTGGCTCTGCCTGTTCTTGCTGCCCTGATGCTTTTGAAATAAAGGTTTGAAATAAATCCTACTGAAGTCAACAGTAAAGTCCTGTAGCTCTGAAACAACACTGAAAGGCTGATTTTCAGCAGTACACAAGTTTTCAGGAGCTGGGGAAACTGGGACATGCATCTAGTGGGGGGTACTTAACCAAATTCCTGCAGACCTGTGGAAAGAGAAGAGTGGCTGGCCCAGCTGGAGATGGAAAACATCACTAGTCTAGTGACTAAACATCTATATTAAAATCAGTGATTTGCATGAATCTGAAACTGCACTTCCACCAGTATAAATAGCCAGAAGCAAACTGGTACAATTTAGATGCTCTGCAAACAAAGAGCTCCCTACTGAAATGGATCACTTTAAAACAACTCCCAAAGACCAGGAAGGAACAAGGAGGGTGAGTGGAGAAGCCAAAGAAGCAGCAGATAATTCATTCCTACAGACTGGACAATTTTCTCTAGCCCAGAAGCAGAAGGATTGGCTTTAAGGAAGCTGGATTCAGAGAAAGTTTTACTCTTTCTCAACATATGCCTCCTCCCTTTCCCTCCTGCTACAAAGAGGTGTAAAACAAATTTGCTACTAAAGCACCAACCACCACCACCACCTCCCTAAAGTCTTGAGCCCAATTCCTGCCCAGCCCAGAGCTCAGCTCACTTATCTTGATCTCACCACTCAGAGCACTTGCATTAGCATGCCATGAGATGTACCTCTGATTAGGCATTGCTTCATTCTCCTCCTCCCAGCAGCAGGGAGGACACAGAATGGAGCACTTGCTTCCATGGGATTTGTGTTTTTGGTGTTAGCATGAGACACCAACACAAACATGCTCCCTCTGTTATGTAGAAGAAGCTGACTTTGGGCTGGGACTGCTGGCAAGCCTGAGGAAATGGCTCCCATTCATTGAGGGAATAAAATCCAAAGCCTCTTCAATGGGAACTGGGCCCTGAAGTCAAAAGCAGCTTTTCCAGGAATTTATATAACTTAATCTCAAGTAATTATAAAACTTCCTGCTCCATAGGGTAGCAACCATTGTCTGCATGCTGTGTTCTGCTCCCTCACTCAGGTCCCTGAGAGATGAAATCAGCTTTGCCACCCCAACTGCAGAGGTCAATCATTTTACAGGCCTACCCTGATTTTATTTGGGGAATGTTCATAATCCAATCATAAAATCAAAGCAAAAGCTATTATGTAACAGATGGCAAACTGCAACACATGGCAAACATGCCTTAAAAAGAGAAGCAGTATTTCAGTCCTCTGCAGCACCCTTGGGAGAGCCTTGAACACTGATCACATCACAAACACTTGCACAAGGCTGGTAAAGATGTGTTTTACATAGCAAGACTGGGGCACAAAGCAGGGGTTTGCTTCCAGCTATGCTACAGGTCAGTGGTGGAGAGTTAAAGGAAAACCCAGGAGAACTTGTCTAACCACCTGTGCTGTGATTCTCTGCCATGTGCTGTTCCAGAGGCATCAACTCCCTCTCTCCCTGGCCTCTGAAAGCATTACCAGCCCAAGGGTCACACAACCCAATTATGCAATACTAAAAACAGAGAGACCACATGATTTATACCCAACAGCTACACTGGCATCACTTGCTGATTTATGTTGCTTTTCTCCCATTTTCTGCTTTTCTTACTCTGCCAGTCCCATTCCACAAGATATCTCAGTTACAGTTCCAGCTCAGCAATACCTGTGATGGTTAATCATGTCTGTACATCTGAGCTGTCAGCAGATCTGGGCAGGTCATTTTCCAAAAGGAAAAACTATGGAGGCAATTTTCCCAGCTGGAGGTCCCCCTTCACCTCAAGCCAGCACAGCTCCTGCCTCACCTGCAGAGATGGTTTTGTCTCATTCTGTCAGACACGCTGCCTCCAAAGCCTCTGGCTGTTTCTGGAGGAGGGCACTCCTGGATCTGAAGTTCTCTGTCCTCAGATTTCTACAAGAACTGCACACCATCCTAGCAATCAGTGGGGTTTATTCTGTCACTCACTGCTGTCTCACACATGGATATATCCCAGCCACTGCAGGATGCAGCCTTCGTTCCGTGCCGCATTGCACTTCACAGCATTCCCCCATCCTCACAGAGTGTGAAACAAGTCAGAGCACAGGAGGTGAGGATCTGCAGTGAGGATCTGCAGTAATTCAGTCACACAGGTAGGACAGAGAGCTGGCAGGTAGTTGTAACCACACAGCTCAAAGTCCAGAACTCCCCTGAAACCCGTCACACACAGAAGAAGCTGTATGCACCTTGCTTTGGCACCTAGAGCCAAAGTCAGCATCCCAGGCAGTGCCCAGCTCCCTGCAGGGGAGAGGCAATATGCTGTTACATGGAGCCGTGCAATGTTTCTGGAAGTCTCCACATCCACACCTGCCTGCACCTCTGCCCCTTGCACAGGGACCACTGGGGGACACGCTCAGCCCAGACTCACAGACACAGCAGCATCTCAGGGGCCACAGAGTGCCCTGCCTCCAGAGACAAGCTCAGTTCCCAGCTGGAAGTCTGAATATCATTTCATATTTATGCATTCCCAGCCTAGCTCACTGTTTGAAACCAACAGCCCTTCCCCTCCACGGGATCAGCCCAACAGATCCACCACTGAGAGCTGGAGAAGCCTGGCCAACCTGCATTCCCTCTGCAACCCCAGCCATCACCTCCTCCCACACTGCAGAGCAGAAGGGATGGAGGGATGGAGGGATGATGGATGGATGATGGATGGATGATGGATGGATGGATGGATGGATGGATGGATGGATGGATGGATGGATGGAT
>VZUI01044224.1:0-45796 GCA_013401135.1 Cettia cetti
CAGCAGGCAGGCCCGCAGTCCCCGAAGCCAGGAGCCGAGAGCAACTGCCCCCCACCCCTTCCTTTCCTGCCTTGGACAAGCACCCATAAGCACCCAGCAATTAGTTCCCTTGGCAACCCAATGGGGAAAAATTCCACAAACAAAACCAAACAAATTCAACCCCCAACAAGCACAAAAAAAGTCTTAGTTGATTTAGTTGAGTTTAAGGAACATGGGACATGTAGATGATTTGCCTGTGACTGTATAAAGACATAACAATATATAGTAATATATAATAAAAATTTCTACAAGAAGATGAAATTATTGTTGTGTCAACCATAAAAGGAAAGGAAATACCAGGCATTTTTGAACTGCTTAAACTGTATTCTATAAAACAATGAAATATGTTAAGCAAAATTATACATGAAGCAAAATTATTGTATAATTTGAATTTAAATACAAATAATTTTTTCTTTCCCATAGGGAAATTTTCTTATAACTCAATAGATATATTGCCTATGTGCATTTTAAAGATATACATTGAACACAAATATATCATATATTTGCATATATAGGCATAACTATACACAAGAAATAACTTCTGGAGGGCAATAATATGCCACTTCTAACATAATTAAAATGAAAAATCTATTTTGTAGAAAACATTAATTACTGGAATGTGCAATTCATAATATTGGTATCATAGATACAGCTAAGAGACTGCAATCTTCTCCTTGATCCTTGGGAACCCTGACACCTGATAAAATCCTAACAAAAGTACAGCACCTACTAAAATACAAATTCAAAGAAATAAAAAAAGAAACACATTCCATCTGCTTTAGAGGTATCTAATAAGTCGACTAACAGCTGATCTAAAGCATATTGAAGTGAATGATAGCTGTCATTTAATTAACTTTGATGAGTTGTTAATCAAACCTCTGATTTACACTGGATCTGTGGACTCATTTGCTTTTCGAGTAAAATTCATGTATATTAACGTCTGCTGACCCTCCTGTGAATTTTCACTTCTACCAAAATGTCTATAATTGACCTGAATTCCAGGGAAGCTGTTGAAAAGTAAAATTAGAATTAAAGTTTTGCTTGGGTATTCTATGCATATATTTGGGAGGCCATGAATGTGGCAAAAAGTAAAAAAAAAAAAAAAAAAAAAAAAAAAAAAAAAAATCAAATTATCAACATAAAATTAAATTTTATAGAAATGAGTGGGCTGCTGAGTAACAGTAGAACATTGTGAAAGCCAAAGCAAAATAATATCAGTCTATTAAATCTAATATCCTTTCAAAGCCAGAGTGTCATTTTTAGAGCTAGCTAGGAAGGTTCTCCTTATGAGACTGAAATAAATTGCTCTGTGGACATAGATATTCATTTGAGTGGCACTTTCTTTTAAGAAAGTGAAATAAAATGAGACATGGAATACTACGAATGTGTATCAGAATCCACTTTTGGACATATCTCCTGTGTAGAAAACTATACCTGATTATTCATATTGCATCAGAATGAAAACAAAGTCTGAAATAACTGTATGTCCCAAGAAATGGAATTCTACTTGTAGTTCTAAATCTATCAATTTCCATGTAAGTTATAACTTCATCTTCAAGCAAACTCTAAGATAAGAAGCACTCTCAGTAGCACTAACTTCTGTCTGGACATCTTAAAATGCAAAAATGTCTTTTGCTTGGTAGTCTATTGTGGTTAGATGTGAAGCAGATGGAATATTTGAATGGTTTTCCTGGCTGTATCTGTTTCAAAGTATGTCAGACTTCTTAATGCTACCTTTACACTGGAAAGCCATATAATCCTTTTCCTGTGGAGGAATACCTTATATAAATAGCAGTGGATATTATGGAAACCCTAGAGGTTAGTGTTTTAACTATAATTACCATCTGATCATTAGGAATTCTTTCATGAGATATTGCAAAACATATCCTTTGAGAACAAAAAACCCCAACAAACAAACTAACAAACAAACAAATAAACAAACAAACAGAAAAAGAACAACACTGCCCAGAAAATGCACTAGAACAGATCTCCAATTTTGGGATATTTGATTGTCAACCATATTGACCCCAAAGGCCTGACTCATCAAGACTAATTCCCATTTAATTAACAGAGAAACATATATAAAATAGCAACATATATTATATGTCTAGAAATTTTTTAAGCGTTCCTATTCCTAAATTTGCTTTCCCAGATTTGTTGTTATCAAAATGTTTCCATTACTAAAAGCTCACAAAACCGCTTTCTTTTTAATTATGACAGATTATACTGTATATATGAAATAAAATGTTTTTCTGCATTGGCCTCCATGACCATGCATGTGTTCAATGTGAAGCATCTGTTTTTCAAATGATTAGAGAATGTTAAGATTCGTTAGATTTATTATTTAAATCAGTATTAATAATAAGAGATTTTGAGACTTTTTTAATTTCTAATATCTTTGTGAAGTTACTAGTGGTGACTTCACTTTAATATCTTGTGCAAAGGTCATTGCAATCAACAGACATTTTTCAGCTGACAGACGCACGTTGACTCAGTGTTATTCTGTAGCCCTGTGATGCATCCAAATCATTTATATGAAAGCCAAATGAAGTCATAAGATAAAAAAATGCTGACTTTTTATTATCTCTTCATGTTTCATGTGTGTGGTACTGCAATATAATATGATTGAGATGATATGCAGATATTATTCTTCAGGAAACCTTGAAGTTGATTACATCAGCAATGCGATACATTTACATTTGCATTTGCATTGGCTTTATGTGGCAAGGTTTTGGGGGACAATCTGCAGGGATGGCTCTGTGAGGTGACATCAGAAACTGCCCCCATGTGTGACAGAGTCAGTGCCAGCTGCTGTAAAGGAGGTCTTGCTATTGGGTACATCTGGCCAAAGCCAGGCAGAAACAGTAGGAATGCCTCCGCAATAATATATTTAAGATAAGGTAAAATCCACTGCACAGTAGGAGCTGGGAAAGGAATGAGAATATGTAAAAGAAACAACCCTGCAGATACCAGGGTCAGTGGAGAAGGAGGGGCAGGAGGTGCTCCAGGTGCTGGAGCTGAGATTCCTCTGCAGGCTGTGGTGCAGCCCATGGTGAGGCAGCTGTGCCCCTGCAGCCATAGAAGTCCATGGTAGAGCAGAGATCCACCATGAAGGATCCACGCTGGGGCAGGTGGATGCCTGAAGGAGGCTGTGACTCCCTGGGAAGCTCACATTGCAACAGACTCCTGGTAGGACCTCTGTCCTTGCCAAGGGAGGAGCCCACGCTGGAGCAGGTTTGCTGGCAAGACTTTTGACCCTGCAGGGAACTCACACAGGAGCAGCCTGTGCCTGAAGGACCCCATGAAAAACATAAAGAACTGCAGCCTATGGGAAGCGCTGACCTTGGAGAAGTTCATGGAGGACTGTCTCCTGTGGGAGGGCCCTCATGTTGAAGCAGGGGAGGAGTGTGAGGAGTCCTCTTCAGGAGAAAGCTGCAGAAGAGACAAATTCTGATGAACTGACAAAGGCCCTCATTCCCTGTTCCCCTGTGCCAGGGCAAGGAGGTAAAAGAATTGTCAGTGAATTTGAACCCTGGAAGAATGTAGCAGTGGAGAGAAGACATTTTTTAGGTTTGTTCTTATTTCTTGCTATTCTACTCTTTTAATCATTGATAGTAAATTTAACTTCACCTAGTGGAGCCCGTTTTGCCCATGGTCATAATCAGTAAGTAATCTCTCTGTCCTTGACTTATGAATATTTTGTCATGTTTTCTCCCCTCTGTCTTATTGGTAGAGGGAAAAGTGATAGAGAAGGTTGGTGGGCACCTGACAACCAGACAAGGTCATCTGACCACAGTATTATAACAATATTATATCACTTTAACACTGAGAGAATGTTTAATGATTTAGTTGCTTATCACTGGGTGAACAAGTTGTGTGTATATGTGTGTATATGCTATATACTTTCTAATGTTTTCTTTTTTTTTTCTTAAATTAACTCAACTGATGAATACAAAGAGTCAGAGGTTCCATTCTGCGTTTGTGAAAATTCTCTGAAGTTCAAATTCCATTTTGAAAGCCAGTATGACTGCATGGATAGTAGGTGCTGTAATTATGTAGCATTCCTTCTGAGGAGAAACTCCTCCTGAGCACCAGGCACTGCATGTGCCACCTAATGGAAGAGGAAATTCAGGAATGATCAACAGCTGGATAATCTTGTCGTTTGAGTAGAAAAGTGAACCAGAAAAAGCTTTTGAAGAAAGACTGAGCCAGGAGAAACATATCAAAGACTGCCTGCTTGTGGTTATGGCTGGATGATTAAAAAAAGAATCATAAAGTAGTAGAAATGGGATTTTTTTGGTTTTGGTTGGTTTGATTAGTGTTTTTATATTTTTGTTTTCTTTTGTTTTGCTTCAAGAATTCTTCTACATAATTTTTGCTCTTTTTCACTATCCTAACCTTGACCTACTAAAGTGACCATGAAGGAATATTTTTAAAAAGATTGATTTAATTGAAGATTTTTTAAAACCCCTTTTTTTAAAATTCCATATTAGATTGCTGATTTGTATACATGATCTTTTAAAGCTACTTGGAAATTCCATTTCTTACATGCCATCTGTTTAAGTATTGCACCTTGTGGGAAGTTGTCCCTGTTGCCTGTAATTTTATGTCTAGTCATGGTTATAATGGACTAAGTTTTACTCTACTAATCACTCAATTAAAAAAAAGTCAGAATATTTCTTCCTCTTTTAGTGAAACAGTGATACAGTTTCAGTTCATATAGCAAATTCCATCTTTTCTGCCTAAAACTAGTTTTCAAAAATGCAGGGTAACTTTCCACGTGGAATAGTGGAGGAATTTAATTGGAAAAGTCTGGGGTAGTTTTCTGTTTTAGGGTTAGATTTCTGGCTAGTGTAAGTCAAGACAGTTTTATTTAAGTTTCAAGCCATCTAATAGTAATAGATCATAAATCACTAGTGTGGTTTTCTCTTCTGACTCTCTAATTAAAAAGCATTTCTGTGGTCAGAAGAAGGGACGTGTGAACACACATGGAATAAATGGCATAAATGCCACATTAAAGACTGTCACTAGTCTTAAAAAATCTTTTTGGGAATGAAGAAAGAGTACATAATTTTTGACGTTGTACTAGCCATTTCATATTTCAATGTGAGCATGGAAAGAGCTTAAATTGTGTTTCTTCCAAGAAAGACAACTTTAGGATACCACAAAACTATGCAATGCATCCTCTCTTATGTCTGTCAATTGTACTGTTGTATACATATCTTACTTATAAAACCTCTCATGCCAAATTATACTCTTTCTATTTGCTATAGAAAAAGTATATTTTACTAACTTTTCTTGGAATCTGCAGAACTTCTGTTAGTTTAGATTATTTGCTAACACCATTTAGGCACCCTTTCTGCGGGATAATGGATTTCTCTCTTTCAGGTTTAAGAGGTACAAGTCTTTTCTGTAACATGTCAACTTATCAAATGGAAAAGATGTAATGTACTGAGTGCTACATTACAAATGTTCTTAAGCTTGGATGGAGCTACCCTGAGCTCCTACAAAGGGAAGGACAACTTCTGCAGCTACTGGCCCTCACAGAGTGGTTTCCTCTGAGCCAAGGCAGCTTTCTCACCCTGTGAGCTCAGACATCCAAGAGCCACAGTAAGGGTCAAATAGAGATTGGAAGGATGAAAAGAGGAAAGTGTATGTGTTTAAAATGCTTATTGTCTTGGAAATGCAGTTTAAAATATTACAAAATAATTATTATAATTTACAGCTAAACAACTGTGTTCCTCAGGAAAGGCTAATGAGAAATGGCTGCAAATATTTAGTTAGCAGAGCTAACTGCTGTTATATGCCTACATAACAATTCCTTGAGAGGGAGAGTGAGTTTTGTAGTCTGCAACTAGTAGATGCAGCCAGATTTTTGTTCTCTCTTTCTGAGAGAGCAATGAAAGTGCTGGGTCTTCCTTTTTCCTTGACTAGTGGTTGCATAGGAGGAGAGAGAAGTTTAGAGGAAGTTCAAAAGGAGATAGTACTTCCACTAATTGATTTAAAATAAATTCATTTGTGCAAGTACAATGAATTAGAACTTCCTGGCAGGAATAAATGTAATGGAATCATGTTTTTGTATAAACATGAATACAGATACTTGAGCACATGCACATATATGTGTCTCATTGTAAACAGAGAAAACTACAATTCTTTCTGTATTTTATTGGAATTTGTGATGATGAGAAATATGAGCACATCCAGAGCAACCTCAGCAACATTGATTTTATGCCACTGACACTTCAATGCAATGTATAGTCTACTCTAAAATAATCCCATATTATGCTTTCTCCCCTTCACAGAATGTCCTCATTTCAGAACTTTTATCACCTTTTTATCCTTCCCTCCTCATCAGGGAAAATCACAGGCTTTTGAACAGTTTCAGTGACTCTAGTAGATTTTATAAATCCTCAATTGAACATACATGGTTTCTTGAGATGGAACCAACTTGGAACTTAAAAAATGTCTGTGGGTTTCTACTTTGGTACTGGAAACCTTGACACAAATGCATCAGTGAGTTTAGTTAACCTCTTGTATAACATAAACCAAGGCAGAAAGCTTCAGTATTTGGATGTGAAATATTGGTTTATGGCATGTACATAACTAAAGACAGGGCTCAGCCTAATTTTAAAAATATAAATTACTGAAACAATTAGGATTTTGGTTGCAATTTTTGTTTGGAATTAAGTGCAGTGAGGGTCCAGCCAGGACTTTCTCATTTTCTCAAATACCTCTAGTCCTTAGAGTATCTTAGGCAGATATGATGGAGATTCAGAGGGAGCAGATGGAGTACATGGGACTGAAATACTGCCTATTCTCTGGTTATAATCTTAGGTTTAACACAACTTCCCGTGGCTCCTCAAAATGTAAGGGGAAACCATGAACAACCTCTGTTCACAATAGAGGTAATACAATATCCTGCTAGCTGCATGTTTTCCTTTTAAAGTCTAACTAACTTTATATTAAATGAGAATTGTCATGACACGGTAGCATAATTGAGGCAATGGGCATAAAAAAGAGAAAGTAGAAACATTTCTATTATCTTTTAAAAATAGCACTTCAAAGAGCTGACTTAAAGTATGTACATAATATTAAGACAGAACTGATGACAGAAGGTCATAAGTTGTCACTGTATACTAAACATTGTATTCAGTCCAAACCTCCTCATATTTAACTGTGGTGACAAGTTCTAAGTCTCCAGGTGTGAGATTAATATAGAAGAAGGACTAAGGTATGGAAATAACTTCAAAATATACAATGAAAGAGGTTTTTTTCCATTCAGCTATATATATATTTTTGTTGTCTAATTTATTTATTTATCTATAGTCCCTTGAGTAGGTTGACATCAAATTTTCCAACAAATTTTTTTTTCATTTTAAATTTTTTTTAAAAAAATATTACTAGCTGGCTTTACTAGTCTTTACTAGCTTGTTGCTAGTCTTTAAGAATCCCTCCATTGTGGTTGACATTGTTGATATGAATACAAAAAACTGTTTTGGCCATGATCAGGTCCATATTCTGTCTGCAGTGGTTGCTGCATGAACAAAGAGATAGTGTACACATACTTGATAGGGCTCTCCAGATCTACTGCTGGTTGTAGGAAGCACTGCTGCCTTTTGATCAGCTTCTCCTTGGGGTCTCATTTGGTGGCACCTTGTTTTCAAGTGGTCTGGACTGGTCAATCCCAACCCACCCACATCACTCACAGTTTTGAAACCCTCTTTTATGGCCTCCTTAAAATTGTTTGTTCTCCAGATGGAAGAAATCTAAGTTGCACAAGAATTCCTTGTGGAGAAACCACTCCCTGTGCCTGATTATCAAATTCAGCTGGTCACACATAGCTAAATGCCATAGATGATACTAAGCTATAGAAATACAGATGATAGATGCAAGGTGAAAAATGGCTTCAAGATTAAAATAGAAAAGTGATTCTCAATGCCAAGAAGTTTTTTGAAGGCAGGGAATTAGAAAGACATAAACTGACAAGGGAACAGAAGAGAGGTGAGAGGGCAGATGACCAGGTCCCAGGGTTTCACAGGGTTTCCTTTCACAAAAGGAAACTGTGATTGAAACACAGTGAAAAAAAAAAGCTGGAGAAAACAGGCAATCAGAAGAGAAATCTGTTTTGAATATTCAAATATTCCTGATTTGACCACACCTTTGAGTCCTACAATCTGGGGCCATTGCTTATTCACTATTGCAGCCCTTTTCTTAACATGACTTTGCTCCTTAGACCACCATGGTATGCAGTAAGGTATATTAAACCATGAAGTAAAGGACACTGCACACTCTAATTTGAATGAAATATTCTAATGAAAAAGAAAAAAAATCAAGTTTTGTATTAGTAGCTCTCAGAACACAAATTCAGTCAGACTCTGCAATCCCTTGCTTTTTTTTTCTTGCTGTGGTTATTTAGACATAAGTTTGGGGTTATTTGTTATAGTGTAGCCCAGCTTGATACTAAAATCTCATTTCATTCCCTATGAGGCCAGCTTGCTATGTTTGTAGTCACAGTATAAGAAAAGTGATGTTATAGGAGTTGCTCATATTTCTAGTTAGTGGAAGTGTTTTCCAAAATGAGAAAATCTGGGTAGCACAAGGAGACTGTGGTAAGTATTAAAGAAGTCATGCTTTGGACCTGACAGTTGCAAAAGTCTTGTAGAGCGTAGAACACAACAAATGCTACCACAAAGCTATCTTAAAGCTAAATTGAGGGTCTAGAAATTTGCTGTTATGAAGATTAGGAAGATTTTGGTTTCAATATCCCAGAAGAAAACAATATACAGATTGTTCAATACTGAACTGTCACATAGAAATGAGAAAAAAAAAAAAAAAAAAAAAAGTGAAATCATTTAGAGGAGTAAAACAGCAAGAGCCCAGTTGCCTTGTTGTCACCTGCCTCCAGGGTACAATCAAACACTGCCAGTGAATCAATAGCCTGGGAAGATCTTTTTTTATATATAGCTGGATTTTAACATGAGGCTGTTAAGCTCCCCAGGTGGCAGGGTTATTTGGTCATTAGTGACTTTTCACAATAAACAATTGTGGTCTTGTGACATGACAACAGTAACTTCCAGAGGATGGTGAAGAAAAGCAAAGAAATCCTAAAATCCAGAACTCTTAAGAAGGCATCCAAGAAAGTCCTATAAATACTGAGGAACACTAGTCAAGAGCAAACAGTGAAGTAAAACCTATAATGTTATTCTGTTGCAGCCTAGCTGGTTTACTTTATAAAGAAGTTCCTTAAATTGCTTTTAATTTAAAACAGAGCCTGGTATCAATGTTCACATCACCCTGTGTGCTTCAGGCAGAGATTAAACTTTTACATTTTTGCTTTGTTCTCCTTTTTTTTTCCTCTTAATGCAAAGCCTCCAGATGATCTGAAGGATGGATTCCAATGGGTACTGTGTTGCTAATTTATGAGATTTGTGCCTTTTAGAGATTATTTTGTTGAAATTAGTGTAAGCACTGGTGATGCAAGATAAGAAGAAAGAGCTTTACACTGCTTATGCATTTCTTCTGAAGTTTGAAAATCCTATTTAGAGACCAACTTTAACATGATTTAAGACTTCCAGCAGTGTTCCTGGAAGCATAAATAAGTAAAGCTTGAAGTTGTGAAAGTGGGTGTATTTCAGCTTCCTACTTCTTTTTGTGAGTGTGGAATGCAAAAGTGGAACTCAGATTTGACTGAATTTAAAGCTTTGGTGCTTGGCATTTGCTGACTTTCAAAGGAAGTACTGAGAGAGGGAGACAAGAGGACTTTGAAAGTGTATTGCTGTGGGGTTAAGTTTATCTCTTCAATAACCATTAAATAACCAATAAATAATTATCCTGAGTTTTGCTGTTAAAATAAATATTTGTCTTGGTTTTGTTATTTTTTCAGTAAAACAGTAAAGCATCAGCTAAACATTTTCTAAATCCTTTTGTGCTTATCTAATGCCAATTATGAATTCTGAATAGCTTACTCTGCCTAGTACCAACCCCTGGGTATCTCTGAACAGAACTTTATGGGCCAGTTACATTATAGAAGTAGTAAGCAAATGGTAAGTAGCACTAAAAGGCTGCATATTAATGCCATTTCTTACTAAATATATAAAAATAAAAAAATGAGAAGAACCAGAAGCATGTATAAGAAGCTTGAGCTGTACTTCTTTGATGGTTCTGTTACTTGGGAAGGGTGGGAAGGAAAGCTGTTTTACATTTTATCCAGCAGGTACCTTTCAGAAAAAAAATCCCTTTAAGACACAAGGGGAAAACCTGACTATTGAATTTTTTTTCCCCTTATCTGCCCCTACTGGTTTTAGTAAAGTTCCAGCATAAGTTAAATTTCGGAGTTTAACCTGTGGCACAGTGCACATAATCCTAGTAGAAGTGTGTCTTCTGTTCTGTCTTTCTTGGATTGTTCATTATAATGGTTTATCTTACCCAAGGAAGTGATTGAAGATTTAGCCACTATTAACATTTGACACACTTCAGGAACATTTTAAACATTTGTTTCATTCTAAGAATGTGAATACAGAAGGCCCAGGTGTCCTCCTCAATCCAAGATATTTTCATTAACTTCTTTTTTTTCTTCCACTGAGATTTGAAATGCTCTATTCCTTAAAAATTTCAGCTTGAAGAAGTGTAAGAGCATGTGCAGTTATGACGTTTCTGACCAGCCTAACCTTTCAGGACACTTCATCAAGATTTTACCAGTTCCAGTAATGATGGAATTCCTGAAACAGGGAATAATTTCATTTATCCCAGAACACAGAAGGTTAATGCATTTAAGGTTAGGTTAATGCATTTATCTTGAAGCATCATCACTTTAATAGGTATTTCTGGTTGTTTTGGGTAAATAGCACTTCTTTTTGTAATTATTTATGCACTTTGAAAAGTCCTTCGTCTGATACAGAAGAGATGTATTCAAATCCTGAGATTTTAGTGGTGTAGCAAGTGAATCTTGATGAATACTATTTGTGACATTTAAGAGAAAAGTAATAAAATGTTAGATTGGTTGTATAAAATTCTGAACAAAGGCGTATAAGAAGAGATGTTCTGGTTTAGAGTGGACCACTTAGCCAGTATTCTGTCTTGAAGAATATGCACGTCCTTCAATAAGTGACAGCTACAGGATGTTAGGCAAGCAGCCAGAATTCATCCCTAATGATTTCCTGACCTCCATGCATTTTCAGCTCAGGAGATTTCCTGAGCTTTATGACGCTAATTTCTTTACTAACTTCTGTTACATATATTTTAATAGAGTTTAAGAATTGAAAATTTCACCTCTGTGTTGGGTTTAAGTGACAAACTTTTAGCCGTAGAGGGACTTTGTGGGTGACTTCTGTGAGACCAGAAGCTGTCCCCATGTCAGAGAAAGCCAGTTACAGCTGGCTCCAAAACAGGCCCACTGCTGCTCAAAGCTGAAACTGTCAGTGATGCTGGCAGTGCTTCTGTTATTAGCATGCAATGTATATGCAACAGACATGATGTTATTATTATTTGTCATTTTAGAAAGGGTAAAAACTGCTGTGTAGCATTTGCAAGAGAGAGAAGCATAACAGTTTTGGCTGGAATAAAGTTCATTTCCTTTATAATAACTTGTATAGGCCTGTGTTTTGGATTAATTATTCTGAAAACAGTGTTGATAATGCCGGCATGTTTTTGTTATTGCTGAGCAGTCCTTACACAGCATCAAGGCCTTTTCTACTCCTCACCCCACCAGTGAGGAGGCTGGGGGTGCAAGGAGTGGAAGGGAACATAGTCAGGACAGCTGAGCCCAGATGACACAGGGGATATCCCACACCACATGGTATCACACTCAGCATGTAAACTTGGCATAAGGAGAAGTAAGGGGATGTTTGAAATGATGGGATTTGTGTTCCCTGACCTGCTTCCTTGGGCATGGCTGAACACATGCCTGTCCATGGGAAGCGGTGAATGGATTTCTTGTTTTCCTTTCTTGTATGTGCAGTTTATGCTTTACCTATTAAACTGTATTTATCTCAACCCACAAGTTTTTTTCCTTTTAAGTGTTCCAATTTTGTCCCCCATCCCACCTGGGAGGAGTGAGCAAGTAGCTGTGTGGGGATGGCTGGGGTTAAACCATAAAAGTGAAAAAATAAGTGGGAATAGTAGGAGGAAAAACAGCCCTTTAGACTCCCAGGTAAGGGAAGAATGAGGGGGAAGGGGCACTCTAGGCACCACAGATTCCACACAGATCACGAATAAGACCAGTTTGTTCCCCTGCAGCCCATGAATAATCACGTCAGAACACACATCTGCTCTATAGTTTGTGCAGGATCCCACACCAAGGCAGATGTGTTTGCCCTGAAGAACTGCAGCCTGTGAAAAGAGTTCATGTCAGACTGACCCCAATCTCGATCAGGAAAAAAGTGTGAGGAAGGAAGAGCAGAGACACTGTGTTATGAACAGAGTGTAACTCCCATTCCTCATGCCCCTGTGCTGCTCAGGAAGGGAACAGATGACAGAGGAGTGTGGGAGTGAAGGTGGGCCTGGGAACAAGGGGAGGTGGGCTTCATAGAAAGTCTCTTTAGTTTTGATTTGTTTCTCACTAATATGTGCTATTTTGGATTGACAATAAATGAAACTTATCTTCTCCAAGTTCAATCTGTTTTGTCCATAATGATAATAGGTAACTAATTTCCTGTCCTTATCTGACCTTGATCTACAAACTTTTTCAACTTATTTTCTTCCCCCATACTGTTGAGGAAGGGGAGTGAGAGAACATCTGGATGAGCACCTGGTGGCCAGCCAAGGTTAAGCAACCACAACCTCTCTCCTCTTTTTCTAGACTAAATAAGCTTACATCCATCATTATTTTATTGTGGGTTGTTATCAATGTTTTCTGAACTTTTCTTTTTTTCTTTACTGCACGCTAGCTGACTCAAAGTTTTCCTGTAGTGCCTTAGTATGGATTTTGACTCCAAGTAAGTTTCCTTGAGTTGATGAACAACTGTGGTTTTCACTTTCATATTACTGGTGCAGCCAAGGATTAGACTTGCTGTATTCATCCTTACTTTTCTGTTTGTAGGTTAGCAATAAACCTTCAGGTTCCTCTTTTCCCAGCCAGTTGGTATGCACCAGCCTAAAGTGTTGCTGTTAAAACATGATTGGAACCCTGAGAAATCTAGGTAGGTTGAATCTCAGTTTTACAACAAATCTTGCTATGTGAACTGTACAAGGATTCTTGTTTGACTGACCTTTTTGCCTCAGTTCCCTTCCTATGTCTCTCAATTCATTATGTTCCTTTAGGTTGCAAGTCTTGTAGATTGGGACTGAATGTGTATAAGTAATGTCTGGTACAGGGCTGTGATTTAAGTTGGGTTCAGTACTCCCAATATAAATAAATCACGTTATATTGGCTTTCTTGGCATTCAGTGGAAAGGTTGGTATTTCTGCTGCTGATGATTGAGAATGGTAAATAAAGGGAATTAATCTTTGGAATACCTCTATGGAATAATACTTTTCCACTATGCAAAACCCAGAAATATTTTGCTTTTTTTTTTTAGGATGTCTATTTCTAGACTAATACTTAAAAAAAAAAAATTAAAAAAAGCTAGCATGATATTTTATTCAGTTTAGTTTAGACAGACAGTAAATGAGAGATGATAGAGGTAATGTAGGCAGGACAGAATACTTCACATCTTCAAAGTGCTATGCCAACTATAACTAATTAAACCTCACAGTAGGCAAAATATGTTGTCTTGGAAGCGAACCAAGAGTATTTAGATAAAAATTAGATCAGAAGAAAAACAAATCACAGGTCAGATAGTTCTAAGCAATACCTATTTTTTTTTTCCCTCCAACTTGGCTGTTTGACAAAAGCCTTTCTTCTATAATGGAGAGAAAAATATTTGTGTCCTTTTAACCCTTCCTGAATCTAAATTTTTGATTGAAAAGTCATATTTTTCTTACAGTGTAAAATAAACCCTACAAAGACCCTCTAACATATATTAATGTGTTAAAAATCAGACAGGTAATAGGGGGTATCTAAACAAAGGTCTAAAGGTTCGTTATGCAAATGGCAGCTAAGACCATATCATGTTAGCTTGGTCAGTATAAACCAGGAAAACAAGTTCATACCGACTTTGTAAGAACTTAAGCAGCAACAAAATGAAAGATCTCACTTTCATTAGGAAAGCATGTAACTTTATCCATCGATGAGGGGAAAATAATTTCAGCTTTAGATTTTACAAGAGCAAGAAAAGGACCAGAGGTAATTGCACATTTAACTGAGAGAGTTAGCTTAGGTTTGAACCTTCTGAAGACAATTTAAGCTACTGTTTAATCAATGATCTCAATGTCAAGAAAGAACTGCTGGATAGTATCAGGTTTTCAAACTTGTTTATTTTCTTTTCCTCATGCGACTTCTCAAGGAAGTGTAGGATCTTGCACAATTTTGCTAGAGAGACTATAGTCTCTGAAGTAAATTTAGTCAAGGTCTAACTAACGAGAAATACTTCAGTCCCGAAAATTTAATTTGAAATTTTAAAAGTGTATTAGAGGTACTTCTCTTAACCTTAATTTCTTAATTTCTTGCCTGGAAAAATGTCATGTTGTATCCTATGAAGTTTTATGTTTGTACATCTTTCAGTGGTTGCCCTTAAAGTTTTTAAACTTTAAGGTATGAAGGACTCATACATCAAACTTACCAAAAGAGGCCAAATGTGAACAAAGCATGTTTCATTTCAATTGTTTTAGTTACTAATATTATGGGAATAAACACAATGTGGGTATTCAGAACAACAAGATGAAAGTTTTGAAAATAATTCTGTAATTGAAAGCTTGAAATATGGTGCAGTCACCATAAAATTCTACTCACCTACCTGCTTGTTAAAATTCATTTTAAATGTTCATTTAGGATAAACATTAACATTTCTGAATTGTTGTGTTATATGAGAGATTATAAACAGAAACTTTTATTTAAATTTAACTGCACCCAATGTAATAGACCAACTTGCTGTGATTTACTCATAGGCTTGAGACACTTTCTCACTTGACAGAATTAATTTATGGCTCGCTTAAACCAAGCTAATCTGATCAGGAATGTACACTGAACCTTTCCTCTTATCTCATGAGTATTCTTATTACCTTTGTTAAATCTTAAGACTTTTTCTTTGTGAAAATGAGTGCAACACGCATTGGCTGGCTGAAGAGGTACATTCTCCTCTAACTGAGCAAGAACACGTATAAAGTATAGGTTTATACCTGCATTCTCTGTTTTTCCCAGTTTTGAGTATACTTCAAGCATTCAGTTGCTTGCTAATAAATTTAAAACACATATGGAGTTCTTGTAACCCTTAGCGGTTCCTGTTTTTTATTCTAGAACTAAATTGAGTGTCACTCTTTTAAGTGTAACTAATTTTCCTACTATTAATAGTTGTAAAAATTAAAGAAAAGAAGGAAATCAAATGACTTTATACAATTCAGATTATCCTGTCAAGTACAACCTGGCATAGATTTTATTATTTTACACTTTGAGGTTTCATTAGGAGAAATGGTTGTCTACCAGTATCTCAAGGGATTCTCCTCAACAATAAATCCTTGAAAGGCATCCTCTGGACACAAAGGACACAAACCCCTTGTTTTCAACCCCAAATGATTTTTTTACTGACAAATAATTGTTTACTGACAAATAATGTTTAAACCATAATTGTTTATTGACTAATAATATTCTCTAACAGTTGGAACTTTTCCAGAATTTCAAATGTCAGAGCTATGCTAGAAAACCAGAGTAGTTCTCCCATTGTGAAATATAGACAGTGGCAATGGAGAATGCAAGATTTCTCTAAATAAGCAATTTTAAAAATTTAATCTTTTAAAAGACCTTCTTCAAAGGAAGTTCTCCAGAATTTTTTACTGGTGTGTTTTGCTACTGATGCATGAAGTACAATGAAAAAATCTCAGAAATCTATTTGGGACAAATATTAAAATATATTCTGAGCAGTCTATATAAAAAATGTGATAACAGATAGTATGAACAAAAAAGCAAAAAATTAAGCTTAATCAATGTTACAGGTTAACTGCTTCTCTACATGTCATGGAAAAGAGGAGATGAAGGGAAGAATTTTTTTCAAGATGGTAATGTGGTACTGTAGATAATTATAGAGACTTCTCAATCACAAAGAGCAGAAACAGAAAAGTACTTGTTCAGACGCTGAAAATAATCATACTATGGAGGCTAAAATTTCTTGTTCTCAGCCACAAGACTCAAAATTTTGAGAATGGACACAACTATAGTGTAATGGGATATTTAGAAAAAGAAGTTTTTGTGGGTTTTGCTTTATTTTAAGGACTATTAGAAATTAATAAAGAATGCTCTCTTCTAAAACAACTTTCTTGTGATAAAGAAATTGCAGGTGTTCATGGTAGAAATTTCTTTTCATGGAAAGTTCAACAATGAAACACTTTTTGCTATCTTTGGGGAGTATTTATGTGATGAGACAAGAAAAAGAAACAGACTTAGAATGCAAGGAAGCTTGCAAGTTAGCAGCTGCAAAGCTTTGAATGCCAAAACACAATTCCAAGAAATGAAGTTCTAAGATTTCTTAATTTTTCCATCTGCTGGTAAAATAAATAAATAAATGAAAGGAGTGTTGTATGCCTTTGAGAAGAAAACTCATACAAAGTTCCTTACTCCTGAAATGTCTCATGACATTATTTCCACTATCTTCACGTTGATTTGTGTTTTAAAATTGAGTGATTTTACATTTTGAAGTCTCTTGAGAATAAAATCTTCCTGATGCAACTTTCCTCTGACTTGAGGTAAGCATTTTTATTACTTGATAGTTTGTATTTAGCTATTTTATTACATGTGAGGAGGAGATGAAAATGATACCTAAAATATTTTTTTCTCCTACTTATAGTTTAATTTTTGAAAATTTCTCTCATGATTAGAAAGCTCTAAGTCCATCAAGCAAATCTAGCTTCATCCTTTAGCACTGATATCTCAATTAGCTGGTTTGAATCCAGAATGCTTAGAACAAAACAGGAGGTGGGGAAACTACGAAATCACTAATTTGAATACATTAATTTGCCTACTCTGAAATGCAAGGATCAGGCCATTACTATAATTTTACACTCCTGCATGTTGGCTGGAACAAAAAAAGAACTGTATTAGTGTAGCACAGTTTGACTGTTCCTCCCTGCTAGCATACAAACTATTTTCATGTCCCTTTAGGAACCTTCAAATTAGCACTCCGTTTTATTGCATTGCAGGTCTAGTCAGTGCCATTGAATTTAGGCATGCTTATGTATAGATATTCATCTTAGCTGAAGACAGTACTTTGCAATGGAATCAAATTTATAAGTATAGTGAAATTAATCAGACCATGTACATGTTGAAGCCATTTCTCAGTAGTATGAGCATCAATGAAGTGAGGATGAAGAAAACAATTTAAAATCTTGACTATCTAGAGATGTGCTTGTTGACTTCAACAGCTTCAATGGATCCTTCTTCTCCCTTGGGTCCCTCTTGAGGTCTCTGTCCAGTTCAAGTGTGTCAAATTAATTTTGCTTTATTTTGGTTTGGATACTTGCTCTATTGAAACCCTCAACAAATCAAACCAAACAACAACAACAACAACAAAACCCCTAGAGAATTATTATATACACTCCCAGCAGTCTATTTGCATTTTGATTCACATGACACTTTTGTTTTGTTCGAGTAATTTGCTCTACATATTACTGAAGAGCAATCTGTACCATATCATAAAATAATACAAATCATTTTTCCACTGAGAACTAATAAGTCTTTAATCATTTTTATTACTAAATCTTTGTTGGAAACAAAAATTCTGTGCACTCAAGCATAATTTTACCTTATGTCTGAATGTTTGTTTGTTAACAAAATATAATTGTCTTTTCTATCACTTCTGTCAAGTTTGTGGGGAGAGCTTCTCCCTTCCATCTCCTGTAAACTGAAAAAGTTTTGTTATACTTTGAAAGTTGCACAGGCAAAGGGGTATTCACATCTTACAATTTCAATTATTTCCTACTGGAAGTTACTAAAATGAAAATATGCTTGTCCATGAAGGGAAGAAAACCATCCATTTTTGTTTTCTTTCAGAAAAAAAATCCAACAACATGAGTTCAATTTCACTTACAAGGAGCAAAACATTTAACATAGTAGAAAATTCCTTTTAATGGATACAGGCTGAAGAAATGGGTCACCAGGAACTACATGAAGTTCAAAGAGAAGTGCAAAGTTCTGTACCTGGGGAAGAACAATTCTATACAGAATTATGTATTGGGGATCAGCTGGAAAGCAGCATAGCCAAAGAGGAGCTGGGGGTTCTAATGCACAAATGGTTCAACATTAGCCGGGGAGTCCTTGCTAGGAGGAATGCAAGTGGTACCCTGGGCAACATGAAACTTCAGGGGAGGGGATGCTGCCCCTTTATTCAGCACTGGTGAGACCACACGTGCAGTACTGTGTCCAGTTCTGGGCTTCTCTGTACAAGAGAGACATGTATGTACAGAAAGACTTCAATAAAGGGACACAAGGATGGTTAAGGGACTGGGGTACCACATATGCGAGGGAAGGCTGAGAGAGCTGGGACCTTGTGCCTAGAGAAGGGAAGGCTCAGGAGGGATCTTATCAATCTGTGTAAATATCCGAAAGGCAGGTGTAATGTATGTGAATATCCGAAGGAAGGCTTTTTTCAGTAGTTCCCAGTGACAAGAACAAGAGGCACAAACAAAAGTGCAGGATGAGCTGTCTGAACATCAGGAAACATATTTTTACTTAAAGGATAATGGAGGACTGGGAACAGGTTGCTAAGGCAGGCTATGGACTCTTTATCCCTGGAGATATTGCAAATACAGCTCCGGGCAACTGGCTTTGGACTTAGCCAGTTGGAGCTGGACTAAATGACTCCCATAGAACCCTTCCAAACTCAAACATTATGAAATTTTGCAATTCTCTCAGACACAGTCTACAATTTTTATCATGGTTACATGGCTTAGGATCACAATTCCCATTAACTTACAGCAGAATTATGCTTCAGCTCTGAGAGATGCTTTGAAAAATGTCTCCCATTAGCATGTTAGATCAACACTGACAGTTGTTTTTTGGGTTTTTTTGGTTAGTTTTCAATGCACTTAGGATTCTACATTTTCAAGCTTATGCCAAGCCTTTCTTCATGTGTCCTCTGCTTTGTATTTGAAGCTGCTCATTTGAGGGACTATTGTTTCATGAAATTATGTGTGGCTGTTTTCTCATGTCCCAGACCTCATCGTTACTGACATGAAAGCACTACATAGATCTCAAATGATCCATGAATGAGAGAAAGCTCTTGCAAATACTGTGATCTCTAGAGGCAGATTAGGCTGCTATTGATTTAGTGGCAAGAGTCTAATAGTAGTAATGGCAATATAGACTCATGGACTAAGTGTGCATTCCTCTAAAGATGGTAGGTGCAATTGGATTAAGGATAAAAGATCATTTGACTGATATAACTCAAGAATTCATGAATTTTTAGAGATTTAGAAAGTGCCTTGAAAAAAAAAAACCTCAGCCAAAACACTCTGTTTTGAATCATCCAACTTCATATAGTCTTACAAGATTTTTTTCTGACAAGTTTTTATGCAGTGATTGTGACATATACTTGTCCAGATAATATGTTTTGGTGAGATATGATGTGTCATGTGGGACTTTTTGCTTTTGCATAAAATGATGACTATTCTGCATCTTCATGAGTACTGGAAGAGGAAAGGGGGGTACTAAGCTATTCTCCCTGGTATCCACTGGCAGACATTGTTTCAAAGCTGCACCAGTGGGGTTTAGACTGGATATTAGGGAGCATTTGTTTACAGCAAGGGAGGTCAAACACAACAGGCTTCCTGGAGTGGTGATCAATGTCCCAAAGCTGCCAGTGTTTAAGAGGCATTTGGACAATGCCCTTAGCAACTTTCTTAACTCTTGGTCAGCTCAGAAGCAGTCGGGCAGTTGGACAATCATCAGATTTTTGTAGTTTCCTTTGAACTGAAGTATTTTATTCTACTACTATTTTCTTAAAAATGGTCTTATCTACTTTTAGATGTTTTTAGATAAGTGGTTCCTAAAACAGCCAATAAGTCTGTTAAATAAAATGTAAATTGTGTGGTGACAGAAGGGACAGGATGTGGAGCTTCATACAATTTCTTTTGGGATATATGCCAGTTTATGAAAAATTTCTTGGGAAATGATGCTTGCCATTCCCTGCCACAATGTTCTGTTCATTATTACATGATAGAAAATACAATTCTAAAGTTGGCTATATTTTGCGTGTACCAAAAATTGTCTTGGTGTATACACAGAGGTTTTTATGTGTCAAGGATTTTTAAGATCTTCCTAATACAAGGTAGGTCCTTTATATGTATTTCACTACTGTTTTATCAGACAGCAAATCAAAAGAGACACCTCAGAAAAGAAATGTTGTTTTGGCTAACTGTTGTTTGAAACAGTCATCTGGGACTTGATACATTGCTTGATTTCCTAATTTGCTGCAGTTTCTTTGTACAGGCTTGAGTAAGCCTGAGAGTGTGAGGTTCTCTAACTTAAGACATATGAAACAAAAATTCATTGTTTGAGCTCCCAAAAGTAATCTCATTCAAAGACAGAGACAAGAAAATTATCTTTTGGATGTGGTTCTCTTTCTCTATTACCTATAGTAAGAACAAAAAAAAAAAAAAAAGCTAAGACTAGATATCTATTTTTTGAATAGCAAAGTGTTCTTAGGTTTCCTTGATTGACACAGCTTACTCATGGACACCAGAGACTTAGATGTGACCTAATAGCAGGCACTTTTTTGAAGTACAGCTTTACTGAGCTGATTTTGATGTTTACCTCTGGGTGAGATGAACTGTACACATGAGGTAAGGGACTAGATCTTTTGTTTTACTATGATGGAATTTAGAGGACAAGTTATATGCATTACTGTAAATGAGGGGGATTTTGCTGAAATTTATTTCTCAGCTGTCCTTCTCTAAAGTACTATGGAGAATATAATCCTTTTTTACTATCTTTGTTATTTTACATTAGCTTTTTAGAGACTTCGTTTTTCACTGGGAGTTGTCTTTTATTATGGCCTATTATGTTTTATTATCTTTCACCTAATAGGAACAATTTTGTGTAAACACAAAATACAAGAATAAATACAATAAACTGTTCTAGTCTTCTAGTTTAAGAACCTCATCTTCAGAATTTAAGAATTGAATTCTTAATAGTTATGAATAAAACAATTAAACTACTAAATTAGGAATATTTTTTGTTTTAGTAACAAGTTATTTCAAGGTTATTTCTGCATGCATCAGAGCCTTGTTTCCTAAGTTTTACAAAGGTGATCATGAGTTCTGTAGAAAAGATTTCCAGATTGGAAAAGCCAGCCATAAAGAAGTTCTGCAGTATTTCTTCATTTCCATTTTTCCTGTACACAACATTCTACAAAGTAATGTAAATCTGCAGACCCTACATGCCAATATAAACTCACACTGATCTCTTTGCAGGCTCACAGCCAACATTTGTATTATCAACAGTAAGTATCATGGAGAGGCTGTGTGCAGTCATACTTCAAATTAGATTAAGAAATTAATACTTAATATGTCATGATTTATAATAGTGTATTTTCTTGACAACAGTGTTAGGCTAATTGTTTCAATTAGGTTGGAATTCATTGCTTGTTACTGGGAATTCATATTGATTAAGAGATTAGATACCAGAAAGTATGCAACAATTTTATTGCTTCCCAGCAGTAAAATAGATTGCCAATTTAAAGACTTTTCCAGTGCAACTCAGTACTTGCAACACCTTCACACAGAGTCCTGCATAATTCAGGGGTTTTATTTGTCTGTGTTTGTGGTCCCTGACTAAACAATACATTTTGGAGGACTCATAGAACATTACACTTGAAGATTGGGATAAGTGTTATTTAATGAAAACTGTATTGCTAATTTATACTATGTCTGTCAAAGATTCATAAAAGATTTTTAATCCTTTAAACCAGTTGCTAATCAGTTTGAACTATCATAGATAAAGCCAGAATGAGTAAGAGGTTAGACAAACGGTTTCTTGAAGTGCTTGTTGATATCTCTTCCTCTGAGCATCTAAGGTTCTTTTATCCTGCCTGTTGAAGCTATGCCTGTGATTCTGTAATCCTATTTCTGGAGAAGTCTAAGGAGTAAAGAGCAGGTATTGGTATTTTTTTATTATTCTTACATCGCATAATTTGGAATAATAGGGTTCAATTTTCTTGGACAGCTCATGTGCCAATTTTTTTTTTGTGCCCCATCATCCCACTTAGTAATTAGAACAAATATATATGCAGTATCTTTCAGGGATTGAATTTTTGACATCTTTTGTATAGGGAGATTCTGATTTGTGAGTGAAGTAAAACGACTTGGTTAAATTAATGTGTTTCATGTGCTGCAGTGGACATTGATACTGCAAGCATTTCTCTTGCCTACCTGAGGGTTGTATTGCTGAAAAATTTTCTTTGAGAATTTAATTTTCAAACCAAAGCCAAAACCTTCATTGCAATAGAACAATGTAGGGCACCCCTTCCTTTAAGGAAAAATATGCAAGTCTCTGACACCAGGGGAAATGTCATCTTGCCACTATAAAATGTCAAATCATATCTTGACCTATTTCCCTTGGCACCCATAGAAATACCAATATTGTGAAGCAGCACAACTTGGGAATCTGCATTTTGTACAGTTTTTGTCTGGAGGATGACATATGTCCAGTGTTTGGTGAGTCTTTACCAATTTGGTGACACCTGTGCTCTGAGAGGAGACTGTCTTTGAAGGAGTGTAATGCTTTGTCTTCTAGAGAGAGGTGAGGCAGGAACATGACCCCACTGTGAACTGCTGAATAAAAGATTAGCTCCTGTGTGAGATCAATCTTTCACCTTCTCCACTGCAATTACATGAGACTGGGGGAAAAACAGATCTAAGCATGTTTCTTGGCATAGGTCCTCTTAGAAAATACAGAAAATATGTGACCTTCCATGTGGCTAATTGGTGCCATGGTCTCTCCTTCTTATAGTCATTCACTGGACACCACTAGTGTTGGGGAATTCCTTGTGAGAGGTCCAGAAGCAGTAGAAGTGCACAGGTGTTGCATAAGGAAAGTGTCATATTCTGGGAAGTGAGTGGATCCTTAAGCTAAATGCAAAGTGTAAGACTTGACAGACCTGATTAAACTTTTACATTTTATCTTGTAATAGGAGGACAAGAGAGCAGAACTTGTTCTTTCAATTAAGATTTTTTTCTTATGCAAGGTTGAGTAGCAATTAGGAGACAAAATTTTTTTATTCAATTATTGTTAAACATATTATTATTTTTTCTAAAAAAAAAAAATCAAAGTGAATACCATTATAAACAGCCAGTGAGAGAAAGTAGGAAATTCAACCCAAATTATTTTGTTCTTTAGATAATTTACTGCCTGCAATAGTTACAGCTATGGACTCTAAATTACTTGCATGCGGTATTGATTCAAATGGCCTTAAACATAGCAGGCAAAAAAAAAATTACATTAGAGAAAATTAAATTTAAACATCATGACTTTGACTGCCAATGGGTGGAAGCTCTTTTACAGCAAAGCAAAAAGTACATAATCTTTAGGGTTTCCAAATTTGCCAAGTGTAAAATTGACATTTGTGGCATCTCCTGCATGCAGTGGCACAATTACTTGCAATAGTTTGCTGCAATAATTTGCTGCAACATTTTGCCATAGTAAATCATGAAATTAAACATTGTCCAAGTTTTTGCCAGTGGGTTGCTGTTTACTACATAATTCAAGTGTATCGTAAATGTTAAAGGATTATAATCCCATTCATTAAAATAGAACTCCACAATCTAAGGAGGTGCTTTGCTTGCCTTTCCTGGCAATTGGTTGTTACACACTCTAGATATTTGAGAGCTGGTGTTTTCCCTAACTCTAAGGAAATAATTTAAAGTGTCTGTGGTGTTTTTTTTTTTTTGTTTGTTTTAAATATGGGAATAAGAATTTTGGCACTTTAGTAAAGAATACTGAAAAATTTCATAGAAACATCTTTCTACAGAATAAGGCCGTTATCTAAACAACTTTTGCCTCCTATTTTGAACCTGTCTATTCATTAAGGTCAAACTTGTGCTTGGATCACCAGAGGGAGACTTTCTTGCAATGCATGAGTTTCTCTGTAAAGCTGCTGAAGGCATAGCTACCAGACTCCTGAGACCTTCCAGGGAAAAAAAAAAATACATAAGAGTTAAAGTGTTAGATAAACAAAACTGTTCAATGAAGAAAAGTCTTCACAGAGAAGTTGGCCTCCGACACACCAGAAAGCCTGGAAATATGTAAACTAACTCTGAACAAGCTACATGCTGTCTGCAAGATAAACCTGACCTTGCTCTGTAGGTTGAGTCTATACGAACTGAATGCCTGGCAGCTCGGTGTCTCCCTTCACATCAGTACCTCCCAGCCATATTTTCCTTGTTAAAAAGAAATAAAAAAATGAAAACAGGCTAGAGTCAGACTGCATCAAGATTAAAGGTTTTAGAAATACCCCTAGGATGTGTATACAGTCAGTGAGATCCTCAGTGAATGGAGAGATTTATAACGGGTGCCTTTATCTTAGTTGTGATCCATCCTTGAAGGCTATATCCAGGTCAGTCAGCAGTTCCAATTGATAGTGATTAAGAATAAGATACAAGATTTTTATTTTTTTTAATGAAGATACAGAAGACCTTGAAATGAAATTTTAATATAGACAAATATAAAGAAAATTTCTGTTATGATTCAATTCTGCCTGTTTTGAAATGAAGCTAGCTTTTTCAGCTGACATGCTTTTAGAGTTCACCTAATTTTACTTCAGCATTATATTGTGTTTTTGTTGTCGTACTTGTCTGACAAACAAAAAAAATGATTCAGTTTTCAAAATCACTGGACTGCTATCAAAGTGCAGGATGGCATGATCACAAGGAAGACCAGGGACAGTGAGAACATTTCTCACAAAGGTGCAGGAGCTAGGTTGTCAGTTGCTGCCTTGAATTTGGCAGAAAATTCACCCATGACACATGTTGACTACCATCTTTCTACAAAGCAACAGAAAATAAGAGAGGACCCAAACCTGGAAATTAGCTTTTGAACACTCTTAGAAGTAGTTAGTTTACCATCTCCAAAAGGATATTCATAACTACCATGGAAGAGAGTGGGTTGACAGGGACTGGTGGGTGTTTCACAAGTCAGCATAGATAATAGTAAAATTTAACTCAAGAATTTTGTTGTTTGATTGTTCAAATGGTCCCAAGGTTAGTCCTGGACCAGGCTGACGTGCACAGTCCCAAACTAAAGTTAGGCACAGAATAGCACCTAGCACAGGCAGGGACCATTTCCAACAGAGAGTTTTACTGTTGGAATCTGAATGTTAACATCTTTTTTTCTTGGCTAATGTCATCATTCTCTCTTTAAATTGCCATCATGCTTTAGCAGAGTATAGTGGTCAACAATTTTTTTTTTAAAGGTGGTGTCTTTAGGAAACTTTTCTGGAAATATGGACTCTGAGCTGGGAGTCTGTATTAGTACCTAGAATAGTTTTATGTATGAATATCAGACCATGAATTAGATGTTTCAGTGTCCAATGCAGACCTAACACTTGGTTCTCAAAAATGAAACACTCTGTTCTCAAAAGTGAAATTTCTGAAATTTGGCTAATGGCTTCATTCATGCGAATAAAGATAAAAGATTTTTTTTTTTTTAATTTGGGCTACTCTGTGGTAGTCTTAAAAGCACAGTTCAATTGGACATCCAGGGAAAGGCACTAACAAGAGATAAGTTTGCTGGATACTTTTGCAAACTAATTGAATAACCAGAACATATCACAAACATAAATGACTTCTAACTGCATTCAACTTCTTCCTTATATTAGTTATAAATAATTATCTTTGTCTAGAGAACTCAGAGGACAAAACCAAATGAAAATGTGAATGTTATTTTAAAACTCTTATGTTTCTATGTACATTTATTTTTACTGTAATTAGTGTGAACCCTTATCAGAAGGTTTAGATACATTAAAGAAACAAACGGAATTTTTCTGTGATCACTGTGCAAGCTCTTTCTTAGCTCAGTGTAAGTGTGAATACAAACTTGTTGGAAAGCTAGAATGTTACTCTAATTAATCCCTTAGAGAACAATTAGTAGAGTTGAGGACTTAAAATTTAAACCTCCCAGGTGGGTTTTTGTATAAGTCTCAGAGAGCACTAATAAAAGTACTATACTTCTAAGAGCTAATGCACTTGTAAAACAACCAGAGCATAAAATATTTGTGTAATAATCAGGAGAACGAAGCAGAAGACTGTTTAAATAAATACCACTTGTCAAGGAGAATAGATTCTTGGAACAGTTCTCTCCTTTTCTTCTCTGTTAACATTTCTAGTTGTTATGCTTTATGACTCTCTTTTACAAGGCATGATCATTTTTTATTGTTTGCTTGTCTGATTTGGTTTTTAGAGACAGTGAATGAAATTTGCATTTGGACAGGTGTGTGTGATGGATTTAAGTGAGGCTGCTAACATGCTCAAAGTTAATTCGAGTGGTTTCAAAACGGAAGTCAAAGAAGTACAACTGGCAACAAAAAATGTTGTTGGGTTACTATTTTTAAAATAGCTTTTATTCAAGTGGAAATTTCCAATAGAAAATGCAAGGAAGAAAACAGAACCAACAACAACCACCACCAAAAATCTACCCACCCACATCTGTCAATGATACTTCTCCTTGGATTTGGGAAACATTAAAAAAAAAATTTAATAGCTATATTTGACTTGAAAATTAGCAAAGGCAATAAAAACATGCCTTAACCTTTAATGGGGAGAAGGGTTGCATAATGAGAGTACAGGAGAGGAACACAGTCACTAGACACATTTTCAGACATAACAGTCCAAGCATTTGGCTACTTAGGTGTACTTACCAGTTCAACTAAGAAAAAGGTTTGTGCAGCTTATGGCTGGTGACGAAGATGAATGCAAGCAGGGATGTTAATTTGCCCCCTGTGAGTTTTTCTTGTCCCTCTGTTCAACCAATGTAAGACTCTGTTCTCCCAGACTTATCTTGCCTGTTGGCCATCCCCTCCTGTGATGTCCTGCAGAATTCCAAAGTGCTTCTTTTGACAGTAGCCACTGCCTCACTGGAGCTTCCATCACTGCAGGAGGATGTAAAGGCTCATTTTTCCCAGCATTTCAGGTTGAATGTAGCAGAACCCAACATAAGTGACCACCAACAGACTTTGGGAAATATATTCAGAAACCTTAAGGCTTTTTTTAAAAACCTTCGAATAAGTAGTTGTTGAATGTCAATTATTGAATGGCTCCTAGTTCATCTGCAAACACCTCTTTTACTCTGGCACTCAGAACATCCAGAGCAAAGACATTTAAAGACATCAGATGACACTGTTGCATAAATCAGGCTGAGAAGTATATTTGGAACTAAGTAAAGAAGGAAGAAGCAATCTCTAACAATATATACATTTAGAAGTTTTAAACCTTGGAGAATATATTCTATATTTTTTGTCTGTCACACAGACACACAATCAACAATGAAGTGGCAGAGGTGTGTGTATTTTACCCTCAAAACATCCAGTTGCAATATTTCTTTGATTCTAGATATCAAAGAAGCAGTGGTGCTTGTATTTTATAATATAATTAACTAATTTTTTTTGCTCCAAATTAACTTTGCAGAAGAAAAGCTGAGGCATTTTTATTTATTTATTTTCAGTATTTTGAGTGAAGTACTCTTACCAATTAACAGAAGGGAACTTAAAGTAGAAAGGTGATGTTTATCAAAGAAACTAACACTAGAGAGAAAAGGCATACCATGAATTATATAATATGATCAGTCATAATATTGCATTTTAAATGCCTTTTTTTTCCTTTTTTTTCCCTTATTTTTTTTAATTTTGGATCTGACAAGTGGCTAAATTTTAACCATCAAAGATTGACTTAAATGCATTGATAGCAGATTTAAATAGTTTTGCAATACTATATCAAGGAGGTATATTTCAAAAATAAATGATGCTTTTTTCAAGTGAGATTAAGAATATTATTAACACTTACAAGTGCCTCAAAGATATTGCATTTATAAAGGGAAGTAGTTAAGACAGCATGTGCAAATGGCTTGGATATTCAACCTCTTCCAGGGTACCCTTCATACTTGCTTAAACATTGGCAAAAAGCAGTCTAAAATTGTGAGAGTGTCTCAGTGAGCTTTTATTAAATTCTGGGAGATTTTGTAGAACTGCTTTTAAGCAAATTGTGCTTTGAACTTCACTCTTGTTTCTGAATAGGCCTGCTCAGGTCCTAATGTTACAGCTCACAACTGTACCCACAGAACCAGCAGTCAAAACAGAGGCTCTAAAGAACACCCTGGGGTTTTCCTGCAAATGTAAAATTTGCCTGTGTTGTAGTAGTCTGCATCAGCAGTTTTGCAGACAAGACAGTCTCAGCAATGACATAAAAAGCTGGTAATTATGGGCAACTGAGTAATTTCCTTCCTATGTAAACTGGCCTTAAACTTCCTCTGACTGAAGTTCATGCACTGAAACTTGAGGTGGCACAAAATGAGGCCATATGGTATGTGATCCCTATTCCCTTGTGCACTAACTTTGCATAGACTGGGAAATAATGTTGTATAAGCATATTTGTAATGACTCTGCATGAAGAGTGTGGGTTTGAGATTGCAGCAGTGATCACTGCGTGGTACATGATTTCCAGAAGTGGTGAAGTTGCAAAAAGTGCATGTAAGTTAAAATATCCTGCAATAGTTCTGTGTAGTCAAATCTTTGTACTTCTGCTTACTGATTTGCTCAAGGAGAAAACTAAAAGCAAAACATTTGACATATTATCTTTTCCTGAGAGATGACTCTTACAGCAGCAGGGTGCTGGCTAATGCACTGATATTGATTCATGGATCTACTGCATTGCTCTGTAATTTTAAGATGCTTTGACAGCTGTCATAGGTCAAGGATCTGTCTATTACCTGGCAAAAATGGGTGTGGACTACACAAATAGAAGCTATTTTTCTAAGTTGCCTGCTGTTCTACTTCATAAATGACTCTTGCTACCTTTTCATTTAAAGTCTTACAGGTGCAAGGTTTTGCTGCCAAAAGAAATCCCCTTAAGCTTAACAAGAAGTAAGGGGGTGAGTTTTTAATGCTGTGATTATTTAGTGAGCTGTTGCTGAGTTTTGTATCAACATTACTTTAGTTTGCACTCCTTGGCATGCTTTGGCAATGCCAGAAATAATGGCTAAATATAGGATCATCCAGACGCTGGAGCTGTATTACTGCCAGAGCAGCAGTAGGAGTAGCAACTCTAGGTTACTGAAAGTTCCCAGGATTTGTATAGAGATGGCAGAAGGGAGAAGAGTAGACAACTCTTCTTCCTTCTTCAGTCACACTTTTATGAAATCAGTCTTGAGTAATAATAAATCAAGCCAATGAGCAGTAAGATTGACCCTTGTTTGTAGTTGTCTGTGTTTTTAGCAGGGATGTCACCTCACAAAGTTTTGCCTTGTGATGATTATCATCCTTCCAGACCAAGCTTAGACATGGGTTTTGGTGAGAGTACATACCAAATTTTCTTCTCAAGAAGCAGTGCTAAGGGTGCCACCTTTTCATGGGAGGACATAGCTTAGCCTTGGAGATGCAAGCTATGCTGTGACAAGACAGTAGAATAATATGTTTCCCATTTTATTTCTGGTACAGATGCAGCCTTGGAAGGTACCAAATAGGTGTTTTTTTTTTGTTTTTTTTTTGTTTTTTTTTTTTTGCTATTCCATGCCCTGAAAGTTACTTCTCTCCATTAAATCTGTCATAAAGGTTCATTCCATTTTTCTGGTTAAGGCAACAGAAAAGGATGATGATCTTTCAGAGGTCAGGAAAGGAAAGGAGAGGTAACAGCTGTTTTTATCCTTTGATGTACCTCCTGTTTTAGGCATACATGGACATCTCAGCCTGTGTAGTGGCTTTTCAGCTTTGTATGGCAACGGAAATAGTCTTAGCTGTACAGAGCAAGAGGAGAAGCAGAGGGCAGAGAGCTGGGCATGCTGTGCCCTCCCTTAAATGGCAACCTACTTTGCGTGGCAGTGTACTAGAATAAGACTTCTGTAATAGCTGTCTTGCAGTGCTGAAAGCTCAGGATAGAAGGACATCAGCAATGCACGGCAGGGATGGGATGAGATTTAACACAATCACTATTTCCTCTTAGAACTAAAATAAATAAATAAATAAATAAATAAATAAATAAATAAATAAATAAATAAATAAAATTCTCGTATAATCATAAAAATATATTGTTTCCTCACCTTCCATAATCAAGCATATGAAGATTAGGATATGTCTCCAGTTTTTTGTACATCTTGAATACATTAAATTTCTTTGTGGGGTCATGTACCATTTTTTCCAAAGGATCCCTCTATTCTCTACTCAGTAGAGCTGTTCAAGTTAGCAATGGGGTTGCCTATATCAAAAACAAGCCTGGAATTTTTTAACTTTGAAATTATCCAAGTTGCCAACATTCGTCACAAATTATTTAAATTTACAGTAGCATTTTCTGTACACAGTCTTTATACATGTTAAATACAGTGATCCTGCTTAGAGACAGCTTTTAAAGGGATATAAATTAGATTTTCTTCACTTCTTTAAGTCTCACCTATTCCATTTCTACTCATGTGTTAAGGAGTCTCAGTCTAAATGGCATGCTGAGGAGATATAGAGAAATGGAAATTAAGTAACCAATCTCTTTTATGTTACACCTCCTTCCGGCTTCTAGGCGTGTAAATTATAATGAGACTACCTTTCATATCACTAAAGTGGCTGTAATTAGACCTAAGTGACTGCAAGCAAGCCTGAGTCACACTTCCTTATACATTGCTTCCTAATTTGGCACACTTTCAAATTTATCTGATCATCACATCTAAGCTTCATGTCATTACATCTAGACATTGCACAAGAACTACAATAAAAGGATGAACTGTACATGAGGCTTTCAACTCTTTTTGCCCTTACCTGTAGAGGAACAACTCTTTTCCTTCCCCATGCAAGAGGTACAGATTAGTAATACTGTGCTCTTGGTAATTGAGCCCAAATAAGATTCAGTGACCATATTTTACCAGAGGAAATAAATAAATTGTGAGTTATAGGAGTATGTAAAAGTAGTTTGTCAAGTATTCTGCTTTTCTGCTGGCGTTTGTTATGCTGATGGATCTATCCTACATTGTCCTGGAGACAGCCTCAGTGAATGATGTAAGCTACAGAAGGGCTCCCCAAAATGTTTTTGTTTTATTTGGGTAATTTTATATTTCTGGTTTATAAAGTGCTCCTACAAAGAAATGCACTGGGACGGGCAGGGGTCACAATGGAGGGAGGAAAGCAGTTAAAGCAGTTTATTGCTAAGTGAAAAAAAAAAGAATACAGAACAATGAAATATTATTCTCCAAAATTGTACCCTGTCCTCAAAGATTTGCTAATTCTGTTCATTGCTGATGTCTATGTGATGCCTTTTTCTTTTTAGTCATTTCTTGCTTCTTTAAGGTTGGGTTTGCTCAGAGAAGGTCTGATTTATCCCACGTGAAAAGTGGAGATGTACAGCTGTGCATATCCGGCAGCCCAGATGACCTATGAAAACATGGATGTCTCTCAGGTCTTCACAGTTTTAAATTTTTGAACTAACAAGTTTAAACTTACCTAATTCATCCTTTTTTTATTCCAATCCAAGTTCTTGGTTCAATATTTCAAAATACAACAGTGTACACACTGACCAAATATAATGCTGAACCAGAAACTCAGCTTTAAGCAGATACAGCCATCCTTTCCAAACTGGAATACCCTTGATTGACTTCAGTCTGTTTTGCATTAGTTCTTGAGTGTGCTACTGTCTCAAATGCAGAAAAAAACATTTCTCCAACCAACTATTTGAAAGGGTAAATATGTAACTTGAAAAAAGCCCAAATACAGAATCTTCTAAGTTCGCCAAGACTTCTTTAGGTGTCTATATTTATTAAAATCCTTTTGGATTAATAGTATGATTCTAAAACACAATTTATTCTAATTCTTTTACAAATGTTGAATTGTCTCTCAGTGATGGCACTGAATTCACATTTCTGCTTTGAAGCAATTGTTTGAATTTACTAAGATTATTCTTGCTGGATTCAGGAATTCATGTTCTCTTTTAAGCCAGAATCTGGTTTTTTTGTTGATTTAAAATAGGGATTTGGATAGTTTACTGACTAAATTATAATTTAGACCAATGGTACCCAGCATTTTATGATCTCTAATCTCTCAAGCTAGTTTTTATTTTCTTCTGACTTTGATAAGAAAGAGGTTTCTTTAGTTATTGATAACACATTACTTGCTTTGCAACATATATAGCAGCTTCTTTGATATGTAGTGTGAATAACACAAGTTCGTGGTGGACATCATGTGACAGTAAATTCAATTTTGAGCTGCTTTTTAAGTGCATGAGGGAGAGAAGAGGACCTCTGAATTTAGCAGTCCCAGAGTCTCTAATAGCTGTTAGAAAAAATGATACTAATTAAAATCAACTATGCTCCTTGCCAAGTGTTGAGGCATATGGCGGCACATTAGTCAGGAAATGGATGAGTGTGTACATTAAAGGCTTCCCTTTTATTTCCATCTCTGTAGACTGGTTTCACATTGGAGTAGCTCTATTGTCTGGGTAGGAAAAATGTGATTTTCACTGGTGCAGTCTTACACAGGTGAATATCACAAATAATAGTCCAGTCTGGTAACATAAGTAGGAACCTTCTCTGTGACAGTACAGCTTAACCACAGTAAAACAGCACTTAGAGGTATGACATTTATTTGCCTGTGAAACCCTTACAATTCTCTTGACTGAAAAGCTGGGTATTTTCTCTATTGCTTTCCTTTTTTATTTGCTACAACACAGGGAAAATTCTGGAAACAATATAATGCTCTGGAAATGGAGATCCAAGCAATGTAGGTTTTAGGAGAAACAAATAGTTCCTCTTTTCTTGTCTTTTTTTTTTTTTTTTTTTTTTTTTTTTTTTTTTTTTTTTGCAAATACATATCCTAAGAAGAGAGCAAGGAGAAAGGAGATAGATGATGTCTTCCAGATGACAGCTTTCTGGATGGAATCTAATGTCTAAAGCACAAGAAAATTTTCATTAACATTCAGATTGCATGTCGTTTTGATTCACACTCCCTAAGCAAGTTAATTTGGGTTGCAGCCAATCTTCTTACAGTGTGATGACAACACAACAAGCTTCACCGCCTCTATTCATTGCTAATGATTCTGTGAGTGACAGTCGTGGTCTCTGAGCTCGGCACGACTCCTCACCCCGCAGCGACCTGCAGTATCAGAGCTGCCTCTGCCCTTGGCCCCCGCTGGGTTCTCTGCTGCAAGGACACTACCACATCAGGACGACAGAAAAAGGGGCAAGGTCTGCTCAGGACTCTGAGAATTGTATGTTTTCTGTGCATGTTGCTGTGGTATCAAAGCCACAGTGGGTCATCTGATCCACCCCCACTGCCTCCAACCTTTCAAGCTAAACAAAAAGGGGACAAAGCAAAAAAATCTTCACCTGAACACTGGTTTCTTTATGAAAATTGCAACTGTGGCTTGCTACCCTCTCAAATGGGCTATGGAAGCTTAACATTCATCAAATTTTGCAAATTGTTGATTGTCACTTCAAACTTTGCTAGCATGGGAAATAATTCACCCACTTGCTCTTGTGTATAGATGCTATAAAGTCTGATCCATCTCAATGCTTTACCTCTATGGTAGCAGTTTATTCTGGGGTGTATTCAGCTGCCCATATGTAAAGGGTAGTTATTCTAATAATTCTTGAACTCATGTTTATGAAACACAGAAAATGTTTTGGAAATCCTAAATATATGATTGCTTATTTCCCTGTTGAGAAAACCTGGGCATCATTTTATCAGGGTTTGGGAAATCTAAATTTATGTGTTATAAAGAACTCTGTAAAACTATCCCTCAAGAGATTGAGTCTTACTGGAGAGCTGCTGCAGTAAGTACCCTCAAAGTCAATGGAAATATATGGGCTGTTTATGATCTTTGGATTGATTACATACATACAATGCTCCTCAAATCTCATTAATTTCAATGGAATAATACTGTAAGGATGAAAAAAAAAGTCTCTAGTTCTGCAAATATTCAGCGTATGGGGGAATAGATTCTTGGTTTATCATTTTTCAATTGTTCTAGTGACATGAATAGAGACTTGACTAGAGCTCCAGCAAAGGAGTGATGAAATAGGGAATATATTCACACTCATAGCATCTGTAAAAATGAAAAACACTTGTTTATGAGCCTTCTCCTTGAATTTCTCATTGATTGTGCTACTCCTGAGGCCCAAATATGACTTGTTTACAAGTAAACCAAAAGGCACTTGGACTTATTCTCTGGCCCTATTCACAATTGCTTTATTACTATAGTCCATCCTATTTAACCATCCACAATACAAGTAATCTGCATATCCCTGCTAAGCATGGTCCTTGGGCCATGCTTAACTCACCATATGTGCCAAAGAACTGTCTGAGAGGGTGCAAATAGTCCAAAAATCTGTGAGGTGATGCTCTAAGAATTTAAGCATACAAAAAAATGGAACTCCAGTACTCTTGGGGATATTGGTACAATGGAATTTGCTTATGTGTATGTGTGTGTGTACACATACATGCAAAGATGTATCAGTATAAAGATGAAAGCACTAAGGAGAATAAGAAAGGAGCTTAGTCAAGGTGAGGACTTGTCTTGGTTGAGTGCAATGTCTGAGGGATCTCTTCTGCTTGTTAGGGAGTATCAGCCCTCCTGTGCCTGTGGAAGGAACCCAAGCTTCTGATGTGCTGTCAGTAATAGACGGACAACCAGATCATTTTTTCCTATGAATTTCCCTAATGGAATGGCTGGTTTCACAGGTTACAGGCATCTTTAGAAGCTGTGTCTGTTTGCTTATAAAAACAAGAGACTAAGTATTATGTAGAACACCCACATGAACTACCTGGGAGGTCCACTGAGAGCCAAGGACTTCTATTTAAGTATAAAAATACCGTGAGCACTGACTTTGTAAATACAGACAAATGAAAGAGCGTGGAGACTCATATTTTTCCATGTGGAGCACAATCATGTTTCAAAACCTTTGCTTTTCCAAGTAAGAATGTGCTGCCATCCTTCTACTGCCTTTGCTTCTTTTATTTCTGGCTTTAACAGCAGGATGTTTTGGCTTCATATCTGGAGTAAGAAGCAAAGGTGGAGCAGCTCCAGTGTCAACATCCAGAGGCAGATTCAGCACTGAGAACTGCTACAATTTATAGTCCTTTCTAGCACAAAGCAAGATCTGTGGAGCAGCTGATTATACATTATATTTCAGTCATAAAAACTTCCCATAAAAATATTCTGTTAATAGTGAATGAAAGATATTGTTTTGCATGTAATAAGAATTGTATTTTATTTGCAGTTGAGGAAGGAAGGCCAGAAAAAAGTAATTCCACTGAACATTTCCACTGTTCCTAGGCAAGGTCATAATTTTTCCACATATAATATCTGCTAGGTAAAAGTGACTGTTCTTACTACATTTGGCCCTGCTCCAATCTTTGCTGTGAAGTTTTCTTATTTATAACTGAGGGTTTAATTTTGCAGCTGCTTTAATTTCCTTTTTGATGCAAATATACATAAGCCATTTCTGTGGTAAAAGAATTTTAACATAATAAAAGCCAATAGGCTGAATCTCTAGTTACTGAACAGACCACAGATTTCATCCATTTCATATCAGGATCTGAAGTGTGGATTACTTAAAAATACATTTATTAAGTCTGACCTACTTTTTAATCTTCAGTATTTCACTGTGGATTCTTTACAATGTGGGGAGCTCCAGGATCTGCATGCTCCTGCCTGTTCATACTCAGGTTGTTTTAGTCAGTATAAGGAAACAACATTCATTTGCAATAAGCAATATCTCTCAATAGACTGTCCTCGGGGATGGGAACTGGCAATTCCTCAATTCAAGTTTTTTTGGTAATGTTATCTTAAGAGGGTTGGTCATCTTTTCTGAAACTTTCTGTTAGCAAACTTTGTGTTTCAAGTGTTTATATTTGCAACTGCGTTCAGAAAAACTGACTCTGGGTGATGCTTGTCATGCTCAACCTCTTCTCAAACCAAAAATGTGCAGAAACTGATTTACTGTTATCTCAAAATAGTAGCAGCTTTCATAAGTCTTACAAAAAAATGATTACAGTATGAATGAGACGAGTACTAGAGTTATTGAGAGAGGAAATTAATATTGGCACTCCTTTGCCTTCTTGTTAAAAATCAAACAGAAGTAATAACCAAAATTTGCAAAGTGTGACTAGAAAAAGGAAAATAGCAATCAAGATTAAAGAAAAGACAGTGATACATATTCAAGGTGATGAAATAGCAAATAAAAGAAGGACGGGAGAGACAAGATTGTTAGTTGCCACTAAATGTGATGAAAAAAGCAAAGCTCAGCAAAATAGTATGCTGATTTGAGATTTGTCTCAGACGTTTAAGTAACAGGAAGATAGCACCTCTTAAACAAAACACATTTTTAAGCACTTAAGCCTGTATGTTTTTAAGCCTACGAATTATATCACTTTTGCCTAAAGACAGAAAGACTCTTACTGGATTTATGCATACCACAATGACAGCAGCTGATGCAAAATTATGATAGAATGATAATCTTTGCTAGTAATGAACAGATGGATAAAACATTTTTGGAAAGTAGTTTGAAAGAATATAGCCAAAATGCCTCTATATATGAGATCTTACTAATTTACTGTTGTAGACACTTAAGAGGACCAAATTTTGAATTTACACACACAAACTACATCCATTGAAACCATTTCTTAAAGTCTTAGACAATCCTAGTTTACCATATATACATGCTTAGAATGAACATATATGTATTTGAGATATAATTCCATTACTATCTTTGAAACCACCAGTGATTTTATAAAAAAGAAAAAAGACCCTTACTTTGCTCACTACAGCTCATCTTTCTGTGTCTTATATATACTCCCTGGTGCTTCCATGTATCTGATTTCTGGGGAAAAAAAATGCCTAGAAGCTTCCTAAGAGGATGTGCCTACTTTTAGAGCAAATTGGTTTTGAAAGAAACCTGAATTCAGGTAAATCAATTTACCCTTAAGGTCAATAAGGGCAAGTGGAGTTAGATCTGAAGAACATGCTGAACATCAACTCTCTTCCTAGATTTTGTTACTTCAGGAAAGGTCAGCTGTGGGACAGTGGTTCACTTTTATGCAATGGCATTGGTGTTATATAAACAATGGCCCCTTACGCAAAAAAAAGCAAACAAACAAAACACCAATACTGAGCTTCAAGGAAGTTTGAGCAAATATCTCTAAAGAGAATGAATCCATAACATTGAAATATAGTAACAATGTTGATGAATATTTTCAAACAACTACTATGTATATGTAAAGAATACGTATGGTTATAGAAAAAAAAAAAACAACAAAAAAAACCCCACAAAAATCCGAAAACCTGAGTACCAGTTATGCTGTGTAAGCTACCTGAAAATACTCTTCACTCAACACCGCTGTTTTACTGACCAAAAATTTTGGAAGTATCATAGCCCAAAAAAGTTGACTTGGTATACAAGCTGGTATGCAAAAAAGTATTGAGAAATCTTTATTCATTTATCTGATTTTTTTTCATTTTATCTGTTTCCAGCTGTTATTAGCTAGCTGGCTTGCCTGGATTTTAGATGGTGACAGTCGAGAATAGTTGGTTCTTAGCCTTGCATTGCAGGGATGACAATATTGTTCACTACATGAGACACTGGCAGCCTTATTTCCACCGTTCTGTTCGTGAGCATGTAATGTCTTGTGGATCAGCAAAAGTCACATCAGGTGTTAACCACATCTACTTTTTTGGCTGTTGCTTATGGCTTCTCACTGATCAAAGTCTCTATTTGAATCTCTGCTTGACAGGAGCATGCCAAAAAATGAAAATAAAGCTTTGTGCTGCCTCAGAAGTAATACAATATTTCCTTTAGATATAGTGGTATCTCTAGCTCTCATAGGTACATTTGTTTCCATAGAAGAAGCTCTGCAGTGAAAAAAATGCAGGGTTTAATTATCATGGTGAGATATACAGCCCAATATAGGACATATGCTGAACTAGAAAGAGGTGGCACTGTAGCACATATATTTAAATAGACTGAGAGTTCATTCTCATGAAACTGCTGTTCATTGAGGCTGCATGATAACAACATATGCAACCATCAAAGCACTTCTCAGCTTGCTCATTCTGACATGGGGTATGTGGCAAAGATGCAATCTGGTCCATAGTAAAAGTCAATGTATTTGCTAGGATGCAGACATAGCAGTTTGGTTATGACTGCATGCTTCATTGTTCACAGAAGAAACGTGTCAAGTGTGATTGCATTTTCACGCCTACTGTGAGGTTTTCAATACTTGAAATACTATTTTTTTAATGGTCTTATAATAGAATAAAGTGGTTTTATGTTTTATTATAGAATGAAAAACTTTTGCTCCTTGCATCATTATTTTATAGCTACTAATGAATTTTGAAGCAGACAGATGTGTGTTTATTGCAGTGGGGAAACAGAAAATCCTAGACATGTACAGGCCATGGTACTGCAGCTGAGTAGTGTTTAGCAACCAAACTTCATTCTGATAACTAAAAATCTATTTCACAATGATCCTGGTGAGGTGATATGGTTCCCAGAAAAATGAATTTTTTAGTGTATCATATATTTTCTAAGTTAATAAAACAGTACTTAGTGTTAAACTCTTTTTTAGAACTGTTCCTGAACCAATAATTTTGCAGTTTGCTTTCCACATTTATGTCTGAGATAAATCAAAGTCATGTGTTACATACACACAAGTGGAAAAGATGAGTTTGACCAGGATGTATCAGAGAGTACACCAGGAATTATATATTAATGGAAACTAAGAGATTGCCTGATCTTGAAAGCAATGTACCATTTAGGGCAGAATTAGGACCCCGATTTCATGCACGTACTTTGCTGTGGTTTTAAAAATTCATTCAGTGTTTATATCAGGACCTTGAGAATGATCAATAGCTTATTTGCTTTCTGTCATGCCAGTAATTTTGCACTAGTAGTAATTTTGATACCTTGAAAGACCCTTTTTCTGGAGGTGCAGCTCCATGAGAGTTTATAAGCCTGGGATTCTATGAGTGTCAGGCACGTGTACTATTTTGTATTAATCAGGAAGTGAATGGCCTAATTTCATAGCTTCTGTCACAAAATGGAATAGGATATATCACCTCAATTTTGCATATTTTATCCATTTATCCATTCTCTACAAAAATAATCTTCTACATATAGTTCTCCATATTATCTTTTTTTAATAGGAAACAAATACAGACACATTCTTATTTTTTCCCATTAATTCATCACTCTTGCACCACCCTTTGATTTTTGTTAGAAGTCTTTGTGAGAAATTGCATTTTACATTCTTTCTCAAGCATAAAATTGGGATAGTTGAAGGTTCTGCTCAGCAGAATATGCCCTAGACTTCAAAAGTTAGGATCTGTGATTCTGCTGTTTTCATGCACAGGTGGTACAGAAGCACAATTAATTTATCCCAAGCAGGTCAGTGAACTGATGATGGAGGATGTTGGGGAAAATTTTTCCAATTGCTTCTTGCTGGATCAGAGCAGCTACAGAAATATAATCCTCCCTAATATGTACTGGGGAAGAGAGAAGGATTTTTAGCTCCAGTTTCTCAAAACACTGCTGTCTTGAAGAGTTTGTAAAGGGTGCACATAACACAATCAATCCCTTCCCCTGCCATGTGCTACAGATCATTGGTTCTTTGCTCAAGACCATGCTAAAAGTCACAGTCTTACCCTCAGTAAACTTTGAAATAAATTGTTCTAATAGGAATGTAGTCTTCCTTTCTAAGAAACCATTCCCAAATTCAGGAGAATGTCCAGCAGGTCTGAAAAGCTTCCCTTGTGAAGTTTTTACACTTTGTTATGGTATGCTAAGGAATATCAGAGTGGGAGGTTCCGGCTGTAGAAGAGAAGTTTCCAAACTCCTAGTAGATTAAAACCTGATTTTTAGTAAATGTGTCCAGAAAGGAAAGGGAAAGAAAAACAAACTAAACAAAACCATATGAACTATTTTTAAATACAAAAGTAAATAGCAATAGTAGCTCAGAAGCTGTGTTACAGTTTCAGCTTCCACTTTCTCAGAATCTCTGTCTAATCACTGACTAAAACTGCTAAGCATTGGAAACCTATTTTACAGGAGCACAGTTGTGAAGGAGATAGCAAAAAAAGGAAACCTTAAAAGATAGAATTTGTGCTTGAAACCTTGGCTTCCAGTTGGTTTCCCGGGTCACTTTACTGCTGTCTAGTATTCAGATCACAATATGTTAATGGTGATAGTAGCAAAAAACCCTCCTTTGTTCTTGATGATGATTACTTCTCAAACAAGCTATTTTGCATTTATGCCAGTGAGGAAAAATAAGCCAAGGAACCAGAAAGTTAGTTGACAACCAAATAGGTTAATTTGAGTATGGGGTACCCAGAATAATGTTATGCTCTTTACTCCTTGCTTGCTGATTATGCAGAACTCTACAACCAAGAAGACTGAAGTTGCCCTTCTCTTCTGCTAGGACCCATACATCAATGCCTTAACTCCTTATCTGAACTACTTCTGGAGTAGTCTCTTATTTCTCTTGAACTTGCCTAGGATATTTGATTCAATTCTAATGAGGTATATTAAGGAGCTAGATAAAAGGTGTGTCTTTGATCAAGATGTACCTGAGCCAGCTAGATGGGTTAGATACCCATATTTTGGAATAATAGTACACATTTTCCTCAGAAGCCTTTGCATTCATTATTCCCTCCCAATGGAGGGATGTGACCACCACTCTTCTAATTATGACCTGATAGAAAAGGGAATAGTGAGGAAAAATTCTTATTCTGTATGCCTTTCTGAAATAGTCATAACCCTTAAACACCTCTCTACATGAGTGTATGTGCCCACATCCTCAAGAAACTATCTTTTCACTGAGTTGATCCGTAGTCTCAATTATTCTAAACCTTCCTCCTGCCCTGAAAATCAACCATGAATGAAAAGCCTTTGCAAAAGTACTTTCCCTGTAGATTGAATTTGATTGGTAGTTTATTGGTCTGAGAAAGAGTAAGGATAGACAGAAATCAACATATACAGTCCATGAGGCATCCAGATATTCTGTACCACTAATGAAATTTGATTTAAAAACACCCAGCATGTTCATCAAAAGTACAGTCTGCTCTGAACCTGTTTAGAGGGTGTGTATATGACACATTCTAATCTAGAGAATACAAATTTTTAACCTAAATAATTTAATGATTCTATATTTCTATGATTTTGAATCAAACTTACACATGGACATGTGTAACTTGATGGTAAATGATACAGGATTTCTCAAGTGGTTAAACACCCTCATGTCAAACAGATATGAGATAATTAGATAATTTTATCACAAATTAATAAATACAAAATAAATCAGGAAATTTTCTATTTTTGATAGGACTTTAGAAACATTAATGATTTGCATTTAAACTTTTACAACAAGAGGCATAGTCTCTCTATGAATATAAATCTCTAATGCTCCTTAACTATTAAAATCTGTGGCAACAAGTCAAATACAAGTTCATACTTAGTACTAGTGGGAAATGAAAAAAAAAGGGCAGATGAAGGAAAGGCGGAAGGAAGGAAGGGTGGAAGGAAGGGCGGAAGGGCAGAAGGGCAGAAGGAAGGGCCATCATCACACATCACTATTTCATACCTATTTATCAAATAAATCAATAAAATATTACTGTAAAAATATTTTCATTATCACCTTTTTGTCATATATTAGGCCTGACAGGGAATAATTATTTACAAAAAGATTCAAATATAAGTTCCATAGCTTGTGCAAGTTGGCTGAACTCCTTAAAGAAGAAGAAATCATGTTCTAATATAGTTATTAAAAATACTCTGTAATCTGATAGTCTTTCTCTACTTCTGAGGCGAATCTTCAGGTCTTGTTTTAGTCAAGGGAGGTTTTTGGCGCAATACAAAGTATAGATACAGTGTTTGTACTTAATGTATTTTTAGTAATAAATGAGATTTTTAGAATTCAATAAAGGAAAAATAAATTAAATGAAAATTGAACAGATGAAAAACAGAAGCAGTTGCAACAACTGAAAGCAGCCTTTGTTATATTTTTGGAATTCTGTGATGACTTAAAAAAGAACAATAGATTTGCCCAGAATAACTCCATAACATCTGTATATAGGCTTACCAATTATTTAAAACTATTACATGTTTTTCAAATTGCTTCTACCTACAAATATGCAAAGTGATGTTGGACACAGTATTAAAGTCTGAAGGCAAGCAGATTGACATACATCCAAACACTAAAATATGACTTTGCTTCCAGGGAAAATAAGTATCTTTTGATGCTTGCTCAAATATTTTATGTTCTCATACTAGTGAAAAAAAATAATAACCAAACACTTTCTTATCTTAGATATACACCTCAGGTTTAAAATGCTTAAAATATAAACAGGAAAATGAGGCATGCTACGTATTACAAAAACATTTTACGCAGTAGCAAAACCTGATGGAAATAGCCAGAAGTCTGAAACAAAGACCAAAAGGAAAAATGTAAAATAAAATAATTTTTCTTCCTGTGTATGGGATCAGTGTTTTATCATGACAAAGTTCTGACTTGTAGCCCAAGTCCTCAACCTTAACTTCAGCTAAAACAGAAATTCCAGTGCAGTTATCCTGACAGCAATGAAGGCCAGCAGCATGCTGCCTTGTGCCTGCATGGGCACAGCCAGTGTACTGAGGCAGGGCTTGCCCTTCCTTTACTTGCCACTTAGACTACACCTGGGAGCTGCTTTGGGTCCTCAGTTCAAGAAGGTCACTGAAAAACTGGAGTTCAACAGAGAGCACCAAGATGTTTGGGAGCATTTATTCTGTGAGAAGAGACTGAGAGAGCTTGACTTGTACAGCCAGGAGCAGAGGGGGGCTTCAGGGGACCTGAGAGGAGCTACCCAGCGGCAATGGGGAGGATATCAAGAAGGTATATTTAATGAAGTCTGTAGCAGGAAAACAAGAATCAGTTATTACAAACTGAAATAAGGGGAAGTCCTGAGTGTAAATACAGAAAAATGTTCACTATGAGCATGTTTAGACAAGGGACCAGACAACCCAAGGATCTCTGTTCTCAGAGGTCTCCAGGACTTGGATGAACAAAGCTCTTGAGGAAATACCTGAACTAGTTGAGTTTCCAATGTCCCCTACAACATGAATTGTCCTTTCTCTGTTTCCAGGATCTGCTGCTTCTTTCTGCATTGCTGTAAAATATGCTGCTGCATTGCATAATACTTCCTTAATTCATTAAGTCCCTGGAGTAAGGAACATAATTTAGATTTTGCTCAGGCCCTTGAAGTTGCTCTGTATTCTTGAGGGAATGGGACAGTTATCCCAAAAGATATATTATGATAACCAAGTAATTGAAGCCAGTGATTTAATGCAGACTTTCACATTGATTTCCATAAGAAATCATGGTTCTTCTTGAGTTCCTGTTGTGTTATTTTAATATGTCTATTTAATCTCACCTTTTTGTGTTCAATTTCTTTGTGGTCAAAGCAGAAAACCCTAAGACTAGATATCATGGAATACCCTGATTGAATTGGATTTTCAAGAAGCCATCAGCCTCCTAGCACAGCCCTTTGTCACTTCAGCCAGTTGAAAGGGCTGTTTTGGTGTCAGCCATGAGGACATGGTAACACCAAAGCTTTTACCATTGACTTTTGCAGGGCTTCACTGAGAGCAAAGAAACAACAACACTTGCAACAGCAAATCTCACATTTGGAAAATGCCAAATCCATGTGCCAGTGGCTGCTTTATCCTAATGATTTTCACAACCTAACAGGGATACTGGAATACTGGATGTTCTCAGCTTCAGTTTTGAAAATAGTGGTATTCTTTTGTTGGAAGCTTTCAATAGCCCTGCTTTTGAGGTTCCACTGGAAGTCTTTGAATACTCCAAGTGCAAAAAATAGGAACCAAATACCAGGAATTTACAATGGGAAATTTTAGACAGTATTAGTAGTACTGACTCCACCATCAACTTAAAAGGTTAAACAGATAATGTGCAAAAATATGGCATTAATTATATGCAATACTTTTCCATACTCTTGTGCGAGTTAAATATCTTAATGAAAACTGTAAGAGAATTCTCCACCGTGGGTTTCACAACTGCATCTGACAATTTTCATTGTTGATGTTAATTACAATTTTTCTTTTTGCTGACAGTCTAAGTCTATACTATAATAGGACTTGGTTATGATAGGTGTTTTACAGTCCCCAAATAATGCATTAGGTGAAAGAAAGTGAGAATAAGGGGGAGAGGAGCAGGAGCAGATAACAATAGAATGTGAACATTTCTTTTAGTGACTGGCTCACCAGAGAGACATACAGTCTCAGCGGATGAATTTTAGCCCTAATTAGGACATTGTCAGTGGAATAGTTACTGTCCTAATCAGGAACTGTGGCAGACAAGTGGTTTGTTAGACAGGTTGTAAAAGACAGACAATGCATAATAAAGTCACCAGAGACCAGACAATGTATTGATGATTATCCCAGTGCTCTTTACAACGCTGCTCTTTGCATTGAAATTTTGGGTTTATTCCTCTGATAAATGTGCTCCTTGCTGTATAACTGTGACCTTTGAATGCGTTTGTTAACATACAACACACTTTCCTTTGATGCCAGGATAAGGCAAAGAGCCTTATAGGAAAACTGGTGTTATTATTTTTTATCATCTGCAGATTAATCATGCAAGTGTGACAATGACTCTAATTGTTGAACGGTTTATATCCTGACCACTTGGACTCAGTTTTACAAGCTGTTTTGTGCTGTATTTCAATTTAAAAAGACTGTAGAAATCTCACAGTAACAGGAAAACAAATCACATAAACCATTGAAATTGTTCCAATGCCTATTGCAGTACTATTTCTTATCCCATTATTTCCTTAGGCAGAACTGTTTAAGTCTGGTAGCACCAAGATTCTGGGAGCAACAGACAGTATTTGTTTTCTACTTTCAAATAGATCTTGTAGCTGAGCTCTCTAATGGTCTAACATACTCAGAGCTTGCTTAACAACCTGAGGGTAGGAAAGCTCTACCGACAGACTCCATCAGTGGGCTGAATCACAGAATTTTCCAGGTTGGAAGAGACCATCAAGATCATCAAGTCCAACCCATGCACTAATACCTCAACTAGACCATGCCACCAAGTGCCACATCCAGTCTTTTTTTAAACACGTCCAGGGATGGTGACTCTACCACCTCTCCAGGCAGGCCATTCCAGTACTTTATCACTCTTTCCATAAAAAAACTTTTTTCTAATGTCCAACCCTTGATGCAGCTTGAATCCGTGTCCTCTCGTTCTGTCCGTTGTTGCCCAGAGAAAGAGACCAACCCCCAGCTGACCACAACCCCCCTTCAGGAATTCGTAGAGAGTGATAAGGTCACCTCTGAGTCTCCTCTTCTCTGGGCTAAACAACCCCAGTTCCCTCAGTCTTTCTTCATATGGCTTGTCTTCCAAGCCCCTCACCAGCCTCATTGCCTCCTCTGGATGCGTTCAAGCATCTCAATGTCCTTCCTAAACTGAGGGGCCCAGAACTGGACACAATACTCAAGGTGTGGCCTCACCAGTGC